>BRYC01000591.1:0-27893 GCA_030267985.1 Parmales sp. scaly parma | reverse complement strand
CCCCCTCCCCCACCTTGTTTCACAAACACAAATGCAATTGCCAATACCATCCATGTTTTATGTTCCACATCTACACTTCACTCACCACCCAACTTCACCCCCTCCTCAATCTCCTCCTTGTTGTTCCTATCCATTCCATTCACAGTCATGACCCAACCCATCAACTTAATATTCAAATTCCTTCAAGAAAAAACTCTGATCACAATTTGGTTGTTTGAAGACACCAAGATGAGGATTGAAGGCCAAATCATTGGCTTTGACGAGTACATGAACATAACGCTTGACCAGGCTAAGGAGGTCAACATGAGCACCGGAGCTAAGACCGAGATTGGGCGTATTTTGTTGAAGGGCGATTGCATCACCCTAATGCAGAAGTCAGAAGTTGCTGTTGCAGAGGTTGCTGAATAAAAATAAAAATAAATAAGACAGAATAAACCTCCTCCTCCTTTTTCTCTCTATTCATTACTTATCATTACTTATCATTTGACTAGTTGTCACTTATTGTCAACTCATTTACGGCCCAGTCTTCGTGAGCCCCACTAGGCAAATATCGCCTAATTATGATGGGAATCTTCTGCTCCTGAAGCTCCTTCATCGAAATCTTCAACGGGTCCGTTTCTCCCGGAGCTAGCTCCACGCACACTGGCGCGTTCATTGATATTTGAAGAGCTCGTGTGCCTAGCACTCGAGCTCGCTCATATTTGGTAAGGAATTTAGTTGTGATTCTGTCGGCTTTCGGCACGTGTCGGCCGGAGTCGGTAATAACATCCACGTGGGGGTCGTTGTTTAGTTGGTCGTTGTTGTTGTCGTGGTTGGAGGTCATTGATCCGTTGTCGGAGTCGTACTGGCCATCATCAACACCTTGGGTATCTTCAAAGCCATTGTCAGAGTTGTTGTCATCGTCGGACATATTGGGGTGGGGGTGGGGGTGGGGGGGGGGGTACGGTTTATAGACGGAATTGGGGGAAATGCAGGGGAATTGAGGCTTGGAAAAAATATTAGGTTCAAAATCAGTGTTTTTTACAAAATTTGTTCTCCCCTCATGACCATACTCACCGTTGCTGCCTCCTATTTTACCATCCCAAATGGGCTTTTTATAATAGACAAAGAAATCGATATTTCCGTTGTTACGTTGTCTCAAATCAAGGCTCTCATTCAGGACGAGTTTGGCCCAAATACTTGCAGCATGGATGATCAGCGGCTCACCTGGCACGGCTACGTCCTCGATCACGAACACAAGCCTCTCTTGGAATCATGTAAGGGATTGAACAAAAACGAAATTTTGTGTCGTAATGTCGACAAATTAACCATCTTCCTCACAATGGTGAGAATAGAGGACGAATTAAACGAGGGTGATGGGAGTTTCAACAGCAATCGAGACCGCAACAACTCATACGAAGTGCGACTGAGCAACGGTTTCCGAACACCCAGCAAGTTACGGCGAGAAACGTGCGCAATGTCCTAAAAAAACAATTTTTCCCTCCCCCAATATTAAACTTGCTCGGCGCCTCGTCCCTTCTCCTCCCGCACGTATTTACGTGCTCTTCGATCACATCATTTTTTCAACTCGTCCGTAAAGGGCAAAGGCAGCTCCGCCGAATTATTCGTGACTCGCGCAATTGCCGGCTCCAAACCGTTTTGATTTCATTTTCTTCTCCACCTGCCTGATCCACGCCAAAGGACTTTGGCAAATCACCTCGTCAACCAGTTTCAACCCCCCCACGATTACCGACCTATCCACCTCACCAATAATCGGAGGGCGCTTGTAGGAAGTTGCATTTTTATCACACGTCACCCCTAAAATCAGTCTCGTTCGGCCCAGTGTGGAAAAGATCAAACACGCCGTCCATGTAGCACATGCGACATCATTGCAATTTTGGCGCTCTGAGTAAATGTCGAGGCTCTGCTTGCGTTTCACTGGTTGCATGTGGTGGTGATATTGGTGCTCCTCTAGCTAAACCTCGTTCCGCCTTTCCATAATCCACCAGGCTGAAGAACAGGGCCGTCGGAGTTGTTTTTGCTGCCGCAACAGTCCTCACCAAATCAAACCGAGAAGAACCACCTGTCAAATGAAGTAAATTATCAGTTTCGCTCGAATTGCACAGATTCGAGGATGATATGATGCGTCGTCTTCTTCCTTGATGATCGATCTGATCTCAAGGTCGGCTCCGGACCAAATTTGAGCAAGTCGTCGTTCATGATGAGCCGATAAATCGTTTGCCGCTGGTTTTGTGATTTTCACATGTTATCGAGTTATGCTATAGCATATCGTCTACTACGAAATTCGTATCCCCAATTATTTACACACTCCGTCCCCCCTCATGGCTCGACACCTCCTTCTTCGAGCGAAATTCGCGCTTCCTCCCGCTTTTCTAGTCGCTGCATCTTCCACAGACTCGATTCGCTCCCATCCCTCCTATCACGCCCTATCTGACCAACTCATCACCCCCCTCATCCGCCAACTCCTAGATGCTGAAACCGCTCACAACGTTGCAATAACTGCGACCTCTTACAACCTGGCCCCATTTTACCACCCAACCACAACCACCCTATCCCAATCTGCACCCTTCCCCAAGTCTCCCCACCTCAAGTTCCCTTCTCCAATTGGCCTGGCTGCCGGCTTCGACAAGCACGCAACGTGTCCGCGAGAGCTCCTCTCGACGGGATTCTCGTTCGTCGAGATCGGTTCTGTTACACCCCTCCCGCAGCCAGGCAACCCCAAGCCCCGAGTGCACCGCCTCGCCGAGGACTGCGGAGTTATCAACTCGTACGGCTTCAACTCGATCGGGCACGAAGCAGTAAAGGCGAACTTAAAAGCGAATTTAAATAGCAGCAGCAGCAGCAGCAGCAGCAGAAGTAAAATTGGACTCATTGGCGTAAACCTGGGGAAAAACAAGACCAGCGAATCTCCGGTTGAAGACTACGTCCTTGGCATCAAGGAGCTGGGCCAATTTGGGGACTATTTGGTCATCAATGTGAGCAGCCCCAACACCCCAGGCCTCCGCGGCATGCAATCCAAAAAGGTGAGCGTGATTGTAGTTTTTGAGGTGTGGAAACAACTAGAATCGTGTTGGGGGAGACCCCCGAGTTTCGACCCCCCTTATCCGCTGCGCTCGTCTTTTTCCGCTGCGCTCGGCTTTTCACTCGCGTATCTAACTATTTTTGGTTTGCTTCGCCCACGTTCAGCCTCTCCGCCACCTCTGCACCCAGTGCGTATCCGCTCGTGACCAGCTCTCGGAAAAGCTCAATCGCACAATCCCTCTCCTCGTCAAGATCGCACCAGACCTATCCTACAGCGAGCGGAAGGACGTTGCCGAAGTCGTCCTGAAATGCAAGGTGAGCGAGCGAGCGAACGAGCATTGAGGAAGACGAGAGTGCGAGAGTTGAGACACTAATTCGTATTCGCACCTTCTTCGCTCGGCGCAGATCGACGGGCTTATTTGCGGGAACACAACTAACTCGCGGCCCAAAACTTTGCTGAGCGAGAATAAACAGATGCAAGGAGGGTTGAGCGGGCGCCCTTTGAGGGAGCTGTCGACAACGCTGGTCGCCGACATGTTCTACCTGACGGGCGGAAAGATTGTCATCGTTGGAGCTGGAGGAATCGGAAACGGGGCCGACTGCTACGAGAAAATTAGAGCTGGTGCTAGCTTGGTTCAGCTGTACAGCATGCTCGCATACGCCGGGCCGGGGGTGGTAAAAAAGTGCACCGAGGAGCTAGAGGAGTTGCTCAGGAAGGACAACAAGGGGTTGGAAGATGCTATTGGGGCGGCTAACGAAGAACTTAGGACAAAATAGAAAACAACGACGTCCCATTGGGGGGGACGCCATAGATATCATCAAGGAGACCAACGGGTACGTACTGGAAGAAGCTGTGTGCTGGGAAGGATACAGACGACTATGGTTTCGTCCTTTCTGGCTGCCCAATAATTCCTTAGTTATGTAGGTGCAACAAATTTTCAAATTGTTTTTAGAGTCCACCTAGTTTCAGTATATATCTCAGCGCTCTTCAATCAATGCGCTCCCAAATTTCAAGGGTTTTGTGAGAAAGCGCCACGCACGTCCAAGGATGTTTCACTTGGGAGGTGTTATGACAATGTTTGCAAATGTGTGACCCATCCCCCCCATCCGCTTTCTCATTCCTCCTCCCACATTTCCTACACTCGTACTGTCTCCAATAGCATCCTGGAATTAATGGGCAAATGTAAGAACCTCTTTGGTCAGCGACATTTTGCCCCAGGTTATGGACCGAGGTGAACGTTACATCGCAAAACTTGCACTTGTAAATGTTTTCCATTGGTCCGTCTCTATTCACAACAGCAGGTTGAGGAGACTGAATCACAGTGGCACTTTGTGTAGCAAAAGCAGGGTCTTTGCAGGCGATTGCTGTTGCTAGACTTGTATTGGCAGAGCTATTACATGCTGTACCACATGAGGTGCAGAATATGTGTGTGGGGACAAGGGCGTTGCCACATTGCGTACAAAAAACCATAACTGATGAAAGAGTCTGACTTCCTTTTTCTTGTTTTTTTTCGAAGAGGTCTTAACCGATTTATCCAGTTCTGCAATCTACACCTCACGCTTCGGGTTATATTTTTTCCTTCTTACGATTTGCGTCACAAACCCACTTGTCTCGGAAAGAGCCCCTGAGATGTTTTGGACAAGTAAAGTTAACTTTTTTTATTTCAAAATTTTTATTTTGGCTTGGTTTCAACTCCGCAGCAACTTTTAAAAACACATTACATCGCCTCGCGGCCATCAATCCACCCCTTTCCCTTCCCAGCCGGTCTGAGCCACAACAACACACACTTATCCGAGTTGTGCATACTCCTGACACCCGCATTTAAAACCATAAATTAAAACAATCCCAAAAATCCCCCCTACCCCCCCCCCCTCCAAACCAACACAATGTCCGAAAACGGCGATGCCGATGACCGGCTCGAGTTCATCTACCACCAGCTGCGCCTCTCGTTCAAGAACATAAATTCAGAGAAGTTTGACTTGTTTGCATCCTCCGATACAAACCTGGCCCTCCTCTACGACTTCCTGGACTCCTCCCTCACCTCACTTTACTTCACCGAGCTGACGAAGGGCAATCTGTCCCTGTCATCCACCCCCCCCTCCTCCCTCAAGCCCTCCCAGCAAATTTTTTACATGCTCAAGTCCGACTCCAACCCTGTTTCCGAGGACAGCTACCGATCCCAGCTCCTGTACGGCGACCTCTCCCTGAACGCTCTGGTGCACATGTCCCGCGTTGCCGAGGAGGTGTACCTCCCCATCCTGACCTCCCCCCACAACCAGGACAACTGGTCGGACATGATCGCCAAAGACGTCACCGAGACTTGCAATGGCTTCGCGGCCAACGTTCAGATCACCCAGGGGAACATCTTGGGCACAACTTGCCTTCCGCTGCCGCCTGGGCAGGGTCAGTCTCAGGAGCAGAACCAGAGCCAGAGCCAGAGCCAGAGCCAGAGCGAGCAGTCCAGCGCTGGCGAGGAGGTTGCGGATGAAAATGGCACAACTGCCATCCACCACATCCACTCCAACAAGGACAAGGTGCACCAGCTCGAGTCCTGCCTCATCACGTGGACCAAGCAGATCAAGTCCGTCCTCCGGCGCGATCCCGATACCCTGCTTTCCCTCCCCCACTCGCCTGGTCCCGTGGAGGAGCTCGACTTTTGGGTGGCAAAGTCCGCCAACCTCAACGGCATTTTCGACCAGCTCCAGTCCGAGCGCATCAGGCGGGTGCTGAGGTTCTTGGACGTGGCGAAGAGCACGTACAACGCGCCGTTCGCGAAGTTGTGCAAGGACGTGTTCCAGGCGAGGGCTGAGGCGAACAACAACAACAAGTTCCTCAAGCCGCTGAGGTCGCATTTTGAGAAGCTTGAGGGTGAGTGAGTTGTGGAGTAATTATTTGTTTGTGCCATCCTAAAGCATATCTTTACCCCCCCACGCACCCACCCCAACCCCAACCCCAACCCCAACCCCAACCCCAACCCCAACCCCAACCCCCCGCCCTCCCTCTTTTCCAGACGAAAACAACTTCCAATCCCTCTCGACCCACTTCCGCCCAATCTTCCACTTGATCCTCCTGGTGTGGAAGGGCTCAGCCTACTACAACACCCCCGGTCGGCTCGTGGTGCTGATCCGCGAGATCTGCAACACACTAATCCGGCAGGCGTGCAAGTTCATCGACGGCAACCGGGTCTTCGAGATGATCGAGGCGGACGAGACGAAGACTGCCATCGACATGCTCCATTCGATCGTGCGCGTCTTCGGCAGTTTCAAGAGCATCTACTTTGACTACAAGGCCAAGGCGAACCAGGAGTGCCCCAACAACCAGTGGAAGGTCCAGAACAACGCCGTGTTCGTGAGGCTCGATTCCTTCCTCGAGAGGTGCCACGATATCCTCGACCTTAGCAACACCATCATGGCGTTCAGCAAGCTGGCCAAGATCGAGGTTGGCGGGACCAAGGGGAAGACGCTCACCACCAGCATCAACCAGATTTACTTTGACTTCAATGCTGCCGTGGGGGCGGTCAAGAACGTTGATTACGACGTGATGGATTTGAGCGATTCGAGTGCCAAAGCTTTTGAAAACAACTACTACGAGTTCCGGGGCAAGATCAAGGAGCTGGAGGTGAGCGAGCGAAGCGAAGCGAAGCGAGCGAGCCTTGATGAAGACGAGCATACGAGCCACTACTATATATTTAACTAATCTAACATTATTCCATTCTATTATTAAACTTTCGCACCTTCTTCGTTCGGCGCAGCGTCGCCTAGGGTCCGTAATTACCCAAGGTTTCGACGACTGCTGTACCGTGACCGGGCGCTTCCGCCTCCTCGATTCTTTTGACACCCTCGTGCGACGGCCGATCATCGCCGACGACCTGGAGAAGAAGCACGGTGAGCGAGCGAAGCGAGCGAGCTTTGAGGAAGACGAGAAATATATGCGAGCCACTACTAAACTAACATAATTTTCAATTCTTTGGCTCGCTCGCCTCCCCCCTGTTCCATTAACAATGCGCCTCGCTTCGCTCGGCGCAGGTTCGCTGATCCACTCCTACTCGGAGGACGTGACCCGCGTGCTAAAGATCTTTGTCGAAAACAAGGACTCCCCGCCCATCGGGACGGGCTCTTACCGCAACCTACCCCCCATCGCCGGCGCCTTGACTTGGTGCCGCGGGCTGCTCTCGCGGGTAAAGCTGCCGATGGAGAAGATGAAGCTCCTGGACCGCAAGGTGGGCGAGCGAAGCGAGCTAGCCTTGACGAAGACGAAGACGAAGACGAAGACGAGAGTGCGAGCCCACATGTTGCAACAACCAATACTAACTTCTCTTTCGCTCGTCCGTGCCTTGAATAAAAATGCGCCTCGCACCTTCTTCGCTCGGCGCAGGTGCTGGACCGAGAGGACGCCCGGGAGGTGGTCAAGATGTACACGTCTTTGCTGGGCCAGCTGGCCGACTTTGAGCGTGTCAAGATTGAGGCCTGGGGGCAGTCCATCGAGGAGTCGTCCCAGGCGAAGCTCAAGAACCCGCTGCTCCGCAAGGGCACCGTTCCGCCCAACGCTCCGCTCGGCGCCCAGCCCCTCCTCTACGTCAACTTCGACCCTCTCCTCACAAGGCTCCTCCGCGAGGTCAAGTACTTCCTCCTCCTCGACCTGCAGGTGCCGCCGAGCGCCCTCGACATTTATCAGAGGGGCGAGGTGTTCAGGCGCCACATGGGCAACTTGGATCTCATCGTTAACATTTTCAACAAGATTCAGCAGACTCTGCTACCCGTGGAGCGCCCGCTGCTGAAGGGGCAGCTCGACAAGATCAGCAAGAGCATCTCCCAGGGTGTAGATGGAAACTCAACTTCCAAAAAAGAAGGAAGCTCCAAAACAAAGTCCCTCAACTGGAAATCCAACGGCATCGACAACTTTATCACCGAGGCCATGTCCGACGTCAAATCCATCAACAACACCATCTCGGTTATGAAGAGCAACCTGCGGCGGGTGGAGGTTCTCCTGGAGGGTTGGCGAGCCCGGCCGCTGTTCGAGCGCGCGAACAAGACTTGCGTGGTTGCCGACCTCCAAATTTTGCTCAAACAGCTCATCACCGGCCAGTACCACCTCATCAAGGAGGGGGGGCAGGAGATCCACAAGCTCCTTAAGGACACGAACAGGACGCTCAAGGTTTCGCAGGGGCTGCCCGACTGGAAGGCTTACGTCGATTTCATCAACAACATTGTGATCATGGGGCTGGTGGACACCGTGGTGGTGTCGCTGGACTCGCTTGAGGCGAACTTGAACGAGGAATTTATCGTGAAGAACAACTACAGTCCCTTAGTCGAAATAGATCTGGACTTGCGGGACAAGGCCGTCATCTACAACCCCGAGGTCGCCTTCGTGACGACAAAGGACAGTTCAAAGTACGGCCTCCGCAATTTGGTTTGGTCGTGGATTAGTTCTATTCTCGGCATCGGCCAGGTCTTTAAGAGGTTGGACTCGGGCGAGGGAACCTACTTGATGGAGGTGAGCGAGCGAAGCGAGCGAGCCTAGTGACAGAAGAGTGTGAAGCGACTAACCCACTCCTAACCCACTCCTAACCCACTCCTAACCCACTCCTAACCCACTCTTGCTCTCGTGCTTCGTTAAAAATGCGCACAATCTCGCTTCGCTCGGCGCAGCTCCAAGGGGAGCCTCACGTTTCGATGCTGCTTGCGAAAATCAACAAGCACTTGCAGATGTGCGAGGTCCGCACGAACAGATACAGAAGGCAGTTCTCCAAATACGAGTACTTGTGGAAGTCTGACCTCAACCAGATCTTCTCTGAGTTCCTGCAGGAGGCGCTCGTCGACGAGGAGGTCGTTGTGACCGAGCTAAACAGCAATATTGGTGGCGGCAATGCCGACGGCGACGAGGATGGGGCCGAGTCCCTCAACAAACCCTCCGCCCTTGAATCGATCAAGAGGAAGAAGCTCGACCTGTCATTGTTCGACACCAAGATTAAGGAGTTTCTCAACATTCAGTCGGAAATCGAGGGGTTGAAGCAGATACACGACATGGACTTCCTCCGCGTCAACGGCCAGCCGATCAAGCAGGCGATGTCAACTTGGGTAACCAAGTGGATGTACATCTACACCGGCTACATCCAGCGCCACATTGCTGGGGAGGTGAGCGAGCGAAGCGAAGCGAGTGAGCCTTGATGAAGACGAGAAATATATACGAGCCACTACTAAACCAACCCACTCAATTCGTGTTCGCACCTTCTTCGCTCGGCGCAGCTTCGGGAGATGAACGACTTCCAGTGCGAGGTCAACGAGGGGCTTGAGATCGATCCCACTGAGGACAATGAAGGCCTCATGATGATCATGACTCACATTCGTGACGTGAGGAAGAAAATGCCGTCAATGGCAACCATCTTCGGCCCGCTGAAGGACATGGTGTACCTGCTGAAATCCCACGGCATCACTCTGGACCTTGGCACAGTGAACAACGAGCCCGCGATCGACTACCTCGAGCGGGCCCCGATGCTGTGGGACAGCATCGTCAACAAGACCTTCAAAGTCAAGGAGCAGATCCACCCCCTTCAGATCCGAGAGGTGGACGCGATAAAGGCGAACATCGTCGATTTCAAGAAGAAGATGTCCGCCTTCAATTCCAACTTCAAGCGCGATGCTCCGTTCGCGTGGCCCGAGGACCGCCGGCTCGACGTCTACAAGTCTTTCGACTCGTATCACCTCCAGCTCGCCGAGATTGAGGCCGAGGCTACCCACTTCAACGAGCTTGAGGAGCTGTTTGATCTCGCCAGGTCGAATCATGTCGAATTGAAGACAATGAATTCAGAGCTTACGTTGCTCAAGCAGTGCTGGGATTTCCTCAACGCGGTAACAATCTTGTTCAACTCCTGGCAGTCGATCTTGTGGTCAGCCATCAAGACCGACGACCTCCTCGACGAGGTTAAGCTCCTCCAGAATCAGCTGAAAAAGTCCAACCGGCAAGTCAAGCACTGGAACGTTTTCACCCTCACCCAGTCGAAGATTAACAACATGGCCGCCGTCCTCCCGCTGATCGAGGAGCTACACACTCCATCCATGCGTGACCGCCACTGGAAGTCACTGACAGCAATCACAATGAAGGTGAGCGAGCGAAACGAGCGAGCCTTGATGAAGAAGAGTACTCGCGATGAATCTTTCGCAAAATTGCTACAGACGGCTACATCCACTCGAACTAACCCACTCAATTCTTTTGATTCGCTTCATTCGTTTTGCTCTTGCTTCATTGAAAATGCGCCTCGCTTCGCTCGGTGCAGAACTTCGAAAAAGGCCCGCAATTTGCCCTGAGCGATCTGCTTGCGCTTGAGCTCCACAACCACGTTGAGGGGGTCGCCGAGGTGAGCGGAAAGACGATAATACTCGCGATGAATCCCGCGAAATGGCTACAGACATAGAGGGCTTATTCCACTACTGAACTAACATTATTCCACTCAATTCGTTTGGCTCGCTTCATTCGTTTTGCTCTTGCTCTTGCTTCATTAAAAATGCACCTCGCTTCGCTCGGTCCAGCTGGTGGAAATCAGCGTCAAGGAGCAAAAGATCGAAACGAAGCTCACCGCGATTGAAGATACGTGGAGCACAATGAAGTTAAGCTGTGTGAGGCACAGGGACACGGAAGTCTTCATCATCGGCAGTCCGGATGAAATCATGGAGCAGCTTGAGGCCCACCAAATGGACCTGCAATCTATGGCCGGCATGGGGAAGTTCGTCGACTTTTTCCGCGCAAAGGCTTTGATGTGGCAAGAAAACTTGTCCGCGGTCGAGACCGTCTTGAAGCTGTTGCTCGTTTGCCAGCGCGGCTGGACCTCGTTGGAGGCAATCTTCCTAGCTTCGGCGGACATCCGCGCACAACTTCCCGATGACACGAAGCGCTTCGAATCCATCGATTCGGAATTCAAGGAGCTCATGAAGGATGTCAATGTGCGCACCGGGGTGATTGATTGTTGCCAGACCGACGGGCGCGAGCAGTCATTATCCAGCATGGTCAAACAACTAGAAAAGTGCCAGAAAGCCCTCAACGAATACCTCGACATGAAGAAGAATGTTTTCCCCAGATTCTACTTCGTGTCCAACTCGGCCCTCCTCGACATCCTTTCCAACGGCAACAACCCTCCGAAGATCATGCCCCACCTCGGCTCAATCTACGACGGAATCGGCTCCTTGGAGTTTGTAGACCCGCACAACGATCCCGACATGCAGGAGGAGCTGGCCAAAGCTGCCGAGAGCAACAGCAACGGTGATGCTCCCACAATTTCCCTCCTCCCGGAGAAGGCGTCTGCCATGAACGCCAAGGACGGAGAGGCCGTCCAGTTCGGTCTCATGTTCTCTATGAAGGGCGCCGTCGAGCACTGGCTCAACAAGCTGACCGTCTGCATGCAGAACACTCTTCGCACCGTCACGGAAGGCTCGCTGAAGGAGGCAAGCAACTGGGACATTGACAACCCGAGAGAAGAGTGGGTTTTCCACTACCCGTCGCAGATTGCGCTGCTGGCCTGCCAGGTGATCTGGACGGAGGAGACCGAGGCGGCTATCGAGGAGTACGAGAACGGCCAGGAGGACGCTGTCAAAAAGTACCTAAGCCTCTGCGTGAAGCGCTTGGAGTCGTTGATCAAGTTGGTTCAGGGGGATTTGAAGAAGGGAGACCGCACCAAAATCATTGTTCTCATCACCATTGACGTTCACTCTCGCGATGTCGTCGAGGGACTAATCACCAAGAGGGTTGACAACGTGCTCGACTTTGCCTGGCAGAGCCAGCTAAAGTTTTACTGGTTGCAGGAGAAGGGCGAGAGGGAGGTGCTGGTGAAGATTTGCGATTTCCGCACCAGCTACAGGTGAGTGAGTGAGTGAGTGAGTGAGTGAGTGAGTGAGTGAGTGAGTGAGTGAGTGAGTGAGTGAGTGAGTGAGTGAGTGAGTGAGTGAGTGAGTGGACGAGCGGATGAGCGGATGAGCGGACGAGCGAAAAAAAATACTATACTAACAAAAAATTGCAGTTTCGAGTACGTCGGCAACATTGCGAGACTCGTCATCACCCCCCTCACCGACCGCTGCTACGTCACACTGACAACCGCGCTGAGGCTCTACTTGGGCGGTGCTCCGGCTGGACCTGCCGGAACCGGGAAGACGGAAACGACCAAGGACCTTGCTCGCGCCCTTGGTCTGCCCTGCTACGTGTTCAACTGCTCTGACCAGATGAATTACCAAACCATGGCGGACATATTCAAGGGTCTTTCCCAGGTCGGAGCCTGGGGTTGTTTCGACGAGTTCAACCGCATCGAAATTGAGGTGCTGAGTGTCGTTGCCTCCCAGGTCAAGTTCGTCTTGGACGCCATTGTGAATCTTTCCGTCCCAACCAACCGCGACAAAAAGTACGCGAACCTTCCCGCCGGAACTCCTCCGACCAAGATCGGGGAGTTTAACTTTTTTGGCGAGTCGGTGTCACTAATCCCCACGTGCGGCTTCTTCATCACCATGAATCCCGGCTACGCTGGGAGGACCGAGCTGCCTGAGAATCTGAAGGCTCAGTTCCGAAGTTGCGCCATGATCCGGCCCGACCTGAAACCCATTTGCGAGAACATGCTCATGTCGGAGGGTTTCATCAAAGCCCGCCCGCTGGCCATCAAGTTCGTGACGCTCTACGCGTTGAGCGAGGACTTGCTAAGCAAGCAGAACCACTACGATTGGGGTTTGCGAGCGGTGAAGAGTGTGCTAAGAGTTGCGGGGAACTTGAAGGTGAGTTTCATTCCGTCTCCGCTCGCCTTGTGACAAAAGAGTGCGAAGCTCCGTGCGAAATTGCTATACATGGCTACATCCACTACTGAACTAACCCACTCAACTATTTTTGCTCGCATTATTTGCTGCTCTCGTGCTTGGTTAAAAAAATGCGCCTCGCTTCGCTCGGCGCAGCGCGAGGACAAGACTGTCGACGAGGATGCGGTGCTAATGCGCGCTCTCCGTGACTTCAACACGCCCAAGATTCCGCTTCAGGATATGGCCATTTTCCTAAGGCTGATTTCAGACTTGTTCCCCGGACTTGACATTCCCCCCAAGGTCAACGAACCTCTAAAGGAGAAAGTCATCAAAGTTTGTACCGAAACGAACATGCAGCACGATGCGGCTTTTGTAACTAAAATCACCCAGTACCAGGAGCTGCTTGATGTGCGGCACAGCGTCATGCTGCTCGGAAACGCGGGAAGCGGAAAATCTTCCGTGTGGAAAACGTTGATGGGCTGCCACAATTTGGACCAGCCAAAGCCGGTCTGCGTGAGTGAAGTTGTGAACCCCAAGGCGGTCACATCTGATGAGCTGTACGGCTACATGACTCTCGCCAAGGACTGGAAGGACGGTGTACTGTCAATCGTGATGCGAAACATGTGCAAGTGCTGGGTGCCCTACAACAACCAACAAACCAACCAGTGGGTGGTTTTGGACGGCGACATTGATGCGGTTTGGATCGAGTCGATGAACACGGTTATGGACGATAACAAGGTGCTGACTTTGGTTTCGAACGAGCGCATTCCGTTGACGGATCCATGCGAATGATTTTCGAAATCCATTCGTTGAAGAACGCCACCCCGGCGACTGTGAGCCGCGCCGGAATCTTATATTTAAATGATTCCGACATTGGCTACCAGCCGTTTATTGACAGTTGGATCAAGACGCGCAATGACGAGATGGAGCGCGGGAGTTTCCCGGCTCTCTTTCAGACTATCATTCCCATTGCGTTTGACTGCTTCGGCAACAAGCAGCTTGAGACGCTCATTCCTTCCATCAAGATCAACACAATCCAAACCATTTGCTACCTGCTGGATGGAATCCTCCCAACGCTCAGCAAGAAGGCCAAGGCGGGCGACATTTTGGACAAGGTGAGCGAGCGAAGCGAGCGAGCCTTGTGACAGAAGAGTGCGAAGCGACTAACCCACTCCTAATTCACTCTTGCTCTCGTGCTTCTTTGAAAATGCGCCTCGCTTCGTTTTGCTCGGCGCAGGTTTTCCTCTATTGCACAATGTGGGCCGTTGGTTCCACGCTCAATGTGGACCGCAACAACGACAGCAAGAAGGTGTTCTCGGAACTTTGGAAGTCCGCTCACAGCAAGATGCTCAAGTATCCCGACGGCGGCACCGTCTTCGACTACTTCATCGACGTTGAGACGGGCGATTTGAAGTCCTGGATCGAAAAGGTGCCGAGCTGGAGCGGAGGCGGAGGTGAGCGAGCTAGCGAAGCGAGCGAACTTTAATGAAGACGAACATACTCGCGATGAATCCCGCGAAATAAAATGGCTACATCCATCCACCAACTACTAAGCTAACCCACCCTATTCGATTGGCTCGCTCCGTTTTGTTTCTCTCGTCTTTCATTAAAAATGCGCCTCGCTTCGCTCGGCGCAGACGTGTCATTCGCTAACATTGTGGTTCCCACGGTCGATCTGGTGCGGTTAACTTCGTTGGCGGACGTGCTCATCTCCCAGCGCCGCCACGTGCTCTTCGTTGGAGGAGCTGGAACCGGAAAGACCGCCATGGTCAAGGAGTACTTGAGGAACATTGAAGACAACATGATGAGTGCGACGATCAACATGAACTACTACACTGACAGCTACTCCATCCAGCAGCAGCTGGAGCAGCCCATAGACAAGCGCTCCGGCAAAACCTACGGCCCCCCCGTCGCCAAGAAGCTAATCTACTTCGTGGACGATTTGAACATGGCGCAGGTCGAAACATACGGAACCCAGACCCCGATCGAACTGATCAGGCAGCACATGGACTACGGGAGCTGGTACGATCGCACCGATTTGGGCTTAAAAAAGTTCATCCAAGACGTGCAATTCGTGTGCTGCATGAACAACAAGAGCGGAAGTTTCACTGTCAACCCCAGGCTGCAACGCCACTTCAGCTGCTTCAGCTGCGCTCTGCCGTCCGAGCAGGACTTGACGCTAGTGTACGGTGCAATATTGAGCAACCACTTCAAGCTGTTCAACGACTCGGTGGCTAAGATTGTGCCGAGCATCGTGGACGCAACTATTATTGCTCACAAGGAAATCTCCTCCAGGTTCCTTCCCTCCGCAGTGAAGTTCCACTACAACTTCAACATGCGCGACTTGGCCGCCATTGTCGGTGGCATGGTGAGCTCTCGGCCAGAGTACTACGGCAGCGTGGTGAAAGTTTGCCGCTTGTGGCTGCACGAGTGTGAGCGTGTTTTTGCCGACCGACTTGTGTCCAACACGGAGATCAAGAGGTGCGTTGATTTGCTCCAGGACGTCGCGAAGCGCCATTTCGACCAGGACCCGGATGAGCTGTTCGCCGAGCCGAACATCTTCACCTCGTTTGCAACGTCGACGATTGACGATGAGCCGGCTTACTTGCCAATCAGCGACATGCCGCAGTTGAAAGCAGTGCTGGGGGACAAGCTCGCCGAGTACAACGAGAACAACCCAATTATGAAATTGGTGCTGTTCGAGCAGGCCATGGAGCACATCACAAGAATTGCTAGGATTATCAACTTCCCCGGGGGCAATGCGCTGCTGGTTGGGGTTGGAGGAAGCGGAAAGCAAAGTTTGGCGAAGCTTGCTAGCTTCCTGTGCGGGTACGGCGTTGTGCAGATTTCCGTTACCTCCGACTACAACGTTAACGACCTAAAGGAGGAGCTGAAGGAGCTGTACAGGAAGGCTGGAGTGAAGCCTGCTGAGCCAATCACTTTCATGATGACCGACAGCCAGATCGTGGACGAGAAGTTTTTGGTGTATGTTAATGATTTATTGAGCAGCGGGGTAATTCCCGATTTGTTCTTGAAGGACGAGTACGACGCGATTTTTGGGAGTTTAAGGAACGCCGCCAAGGCTGCCGGAGTCCAGGACACTCGCGACGCCATGATGGAGTTCTTTACCGAGCGGGTGAAGAATAATTTGCACGTGGTGCTTTGCTTCAGTCCGGTTGGAGAGGAGTTTAGGATCCGGCCGCGCAGGTGAGCCGAGCGAAGCGAGCCGCGAGCGAAGCGAGCCGCGAGCGAAGCGAGCCGCGAGCGAAGCGAGCCGCGAGCGAAGCGAGCCGCGAGCGAAGTGAGCCGCGAGCGAAGCGAGCCGCGAGCGAAGCGAGCTAGTCTCAACTGGTGTATGGTATCGACTGAACTAACATTATTCCACTAACTCGTTTGGCTCGCTCGTTTTGCTCTTGTTTCAATAAAAATGCACCTCGCTTCGCTCTGTGTAGGTTCCCTGGGCTGATCAACTGCACGGCAATTGACTGGTTCCACGGCTGGCCAAAAGATGCGCTCGTGTCGGTTGCCCAAAGGTTTCTGGAGGACGTTGAGATGGCAAGCGTGGAGGTGAGATTTATCAAGCCGAAGTAATGTAACTGCGAGGTCACTCCTAACCCAACCCACTCATTCGACGCAGATCAAGGAGAACATTTGCTATCACGTTGCGGAGGTGCACATGAGCGTGAACGCCGCATCCACTCAGTACTTGATTCAGGAGCGGAGATACAACTACACGACCCCGAAATCTTTCTTGGAGCTCATTGCCTTCTACAAAACTCTCTTGGGTGATAAGCGCACCGAGCTGCAGGCCCAAATCACGCGCCTCGACACGGGTTTAACCACCCTTCGCAACACGAACGACGACGTTGAGCAGCTCAAGGCCGACTTGGTGATCAAGATGGAGGAGGTGGAAGGAAAGAAGCAGATTACCGAGGAGCTGTTGACGGAAATGGGCCAGCAGCGAACCGAGGCTGAAGAGCAGCAGAAGTTCGCCACCGCTGAGAAGAAGAAGGCCGACGCAGCTGCTGCCGACGCCGCGAAGATCGAGGCCGAGGCTGACGCTGATCTGAAAATCGCCAAGCCCGCCCTTGACAAAGCCCAAAAGGCCGTCGAGTGCCTGGACAAGAATTCCCTGACGGAGCTCAAGGGCTTCTCCAACCCACCCGCGGGTGTCGATAAGGTTACATCCGCTCTGCTGATAATGATCAAAAACGAGAAGAAGGACTTCAGCTGGGACAACGCCAAGAAGATGATGGCCAAGGTCGATGCCTTCTTGGAACAGCTTCAGAAGTACAAGGGAGAGGACATTCCGGAAGATGTCGTCAAGCGTGTGCAGCCCTACTTGGCCGATCCAGTGTTTAGTTATGAGAAGATGAAGGGGAAGAGTGCGGCGGCGGCGAACTTGTGCGACTGGGTGGTGAATATCATCAACTTCAACCAGATCTACAAGAAGGTCAAGCCGCTGATGCTCCAACTGGAGACGGCCAGGGCTAGCAAGTCAAGCGCGGAGAAGGACTTGAGCGAAGTTATTAGCGTGATGAAGGGAATTGAGGAGAAGTTGAACAAGCTTCAGGTGAGCCGCGGGCGAGCCAATTATATTATTGAACCGAAATAATGAAAACTAACCCTCGCTTCACTTAGGTATCGTTCTTGAAAGCCACCGCCGACAAGTCCGCCGTGGAGGCGGAGGCCACCAAGTGCAAGGACCGCTTGGACTTGGCTGAGCGGCTAACGAGCGGGCTGTCGAGCGAGAACAAGCGCTGGAGCAAGGAGATTGACAACTTGAAGGTGAGTGAGTGAGTGAGTGAGTGAGTGAGTGAGTGAGTGAGTGAGTGAGTGAGTGAGTGAGTGAGTGAGTGAGTGAGTGAGTGAGTGAGTGAGTGAGTGAGTGAGTGAGTGAGTGAGAGAGTGAGAGAGTGAGAGAGTATGCACTGCTGAAATGAAGTAAATTTAAATTTAACTAACCCAACCCAACTCAACCCAACTCAACCCAGCGCGAGAACGTAAGCCTGTGCGGAAATACGCTGCTGGCCTCGGCGTTCGTGAGCTACATAGGCGCGTTTGGAGCCGAATTTAGGGAAAAGCTGTGGAAGGAGACTTGGCTGGTCGACTTAATCAGTCGAGAAATTCCAATCACCGAGGGAATTGATCCTTTGGAGGTACTTACGGACGACAGCAAGGTGGCCAACTGGCAGAACGAGGGCTTGCCCGCCGATAGGATTAGCGTAGAAAACGGAAGCATCGTCAGCAACGCGGAGCGGTGGCCCCTGATAATCGACCCTCAATTGCAGGGAATCAAGTGGATCAAGAACAATGAGGAGTTGAGGGTTGAGAAGGAGGTGAGTGAGTGTGTGAGCGAGCACGAGACGACCTAAACTAACAATATTTTGTTACGGCGCAGGGTGGGAAATTAATCACCATGTCAATGGGCGGAAAAGGTTGGATGAACAGCGTCATCAACGCGATCCAAAACGGCCACGTTGTGATCATCGAGGGGCTGGGGGAGAACATCGACGCTGTGCTCGACCCGTTGCTCGGGCGCGCAGTGTACAGGAAGGGAAGGAACTGGTTCATCAAGATTGGCGGTGAGGAGGTCGAGTACGATCCGAACTTTAGGTTGTACCTGCAGACCAAGCTGTCCAACCCCCACTACAAGCCAGAAATTGCGGCGCAATGCACCTTGGTGAACTTCATCGTGACGGAGAAGGGCCTGGAGGACCAGCTGCTTGCGAAGGTGGTCGGGCACGAGCAGCCAGCGCTCGAGAAGGAGCGAAACGAGCTAGTCCAATCGTTCAACAGGTACAAGATTCAGCTGAAGGAGCTGGAGGACGATTTGCTTTTCAAGCTGGCAAACGCACCGGCTGACATCCTGAGCGATATCCCGCTGATTGTGGGGCTGGAGGCCACGAAAGACAAGGCGAGCGAGATCAACCAGGCCGTCAAGAGAGGAAAGGAGACCGAGATCGGCGTGAACGAGGCGCGAGAGGTGTACAGGTGAGTGAGCGGAGCGGGGGGGGGGGTTGAGGAAGACAAAAATACGAGCCACAACAACTAATACTAACATTATTCCACTGAATTATATTCGTTTGGCTTGCTTGGTTCGCTCGTGCTTAATTACAAATACGCCTCGTTTCGCTCGGTGCAGGATCGTGTCTGTGGAGGCAAGCATGCTGTACTTTATGCTCCTGAAACTGTGTTTAATCGACCACATGTACCAGTACAGCTTGGATAGCTTCACCCAGTTCTTCTTGAAGGCGCTAGGGAAGGCGGAGCCGGCCGAAGGACAGTCCATTAGGGTCAACAACTTGGTGAAGAGCTTGCGATGGGTGATTTACACGTGGGTCAGCAGGTGAGTGGAGTGCCCTAACCCTAACCGTGCCACTACTAAAAACTAACAAATATTCCACTCAACGCAGGGGTCTGTTCGAGAAGCACAAATTGATTTTCTTGACGCAAATTTGCTTCGGGCTAATGAGCAAGGGAATGATGGGGGACGAGACCGGCTACAGCATCGAGGGCATGAACTTCATGGTCCGAGGGCCGAAGAAGAGCGACGAGGAGAGCCCTCTGGAGTGGCTGCCGGACACGAGCTGGGCGATGTGCAGGACGCTGAGCGAGATGGAAGGTTTCGAGACGCTGTGCGGGGACATTGAGGAGAACGGGCCGAGGTTCTTGGAGTGGTTCAATCTGAGCGATCCGGAGGTGAGCGAGCGAAGCGAGCGAGCCTTGTGGTAGAAGAGTGTGACGCGACTAACCCACTCCTAACCCACTCCTAACCCACTCCTAACCCACTCCTAACCCACTCCTAACCCACTCTTGCTCTCTTTATCGTTAAAAATGCGCCTCGCTTCGCTCGGCGCAGCTGGAGAAGCTTCCGCTGGACTGGAGGGAGCTGGACAAGCAGCCGTTCCGGAAGCTCATGGTGGTGAAGGCGTTGCGGCCAGACAGAATGCTGCCCGCGCTCAGGGGTTTGATTAGGAACTGCATGCCCAACGGTGGAGAGTACGTCGAGTGCGACAGCAAGCTGAACAGCTACCAGATCTTGGAGGAGAGTTTTGCCGACTCGTCCCCCGGCACGCCGATCTACTTCATCCTGTCCCCCGGCGCTGATGTCGCGAGCGACGTTGACAAACTTGCCAAGAAGGAGAAGATGGTTGCGGGAGAAAGCTACTTCAACATCTCTCTCGGACAGGGCCAGGACGTCATTGCGGGGGAGAGGCTGGACACCGGCCACAAATCGGGCCACTGGGTCGTGCTGAACAACGTCCACTTGATGCCCAAGTGGCTCAAGGTGGTGGAGAAGAAGCTCGACAGGTACGGAATCGAGGGCAGCAACAGCAAGTTCCGCATCTTTTTGAGTTCCGACCCAAGCAAGGGGATTCCGATCGGCCTGATCGAGAAGTGCATCAAGCTGACCAACGACCCCCCGAGCGGGTTGAAGGCGAATCTGACGAGTGCCATCAGCAGCTTCAGCAAGGAGGACTACGAGGACTTCGAACCAAGGACGAGGGGAATTATCTTCGGACTGTGCCACTTCCACGCGATCATGGTGGAGAGGAAGAAGTTCGGCCCGATCGGGTACAACATGATGTACCCGTTCGCTATCGGTGATCTGAGGGATAGCGCCAAGTGCCTGTGCAACTACATGGACAACGCGCCGGTGAAAATCCCTTGGGCGGACTTGCAGTACATTTTCGGAGGTGAGCGAGCGAAGCGCGAAAAATGCTAGAGACGGCTACCATCCACTACAAGCTAACATCATTTTACTCAATTCGTATTCGTTTGGCTCGCTCGTCGGCGCAGAAATCATGTACGGAGGACACATCGTGAACGATTTCGACAGGCTCATGAGCCAGCGGATGTTGCAGTTTTTGATGCGCGATGAGCTCTTGGACGAGTTCGAAATATTTCCTTATCCGGATAGCGGTGGCGCGAACTTCAAGGCCCCGAGCACTTCGAGCAGCTACAGCAAGGTGCTGGAGCACATCGAGGTCAACATGATGAGCGACAGGTGAGCGAGCGAGCCTTGATGAAGAGACGAGAGTAGGATCCACTAAACTAACATTATATTTTTCCACTCAATTACATTCGTTTTGCTCACTCGTTTTGCTCTTGCTTCATTAAAATGCGCACAATCTCGCTTCGCTCGGCGCAGTCCGCTTGCGTTCGGGCTCCACCCCAACGCGGAGATCGGGTTCAGAACGCAGCAGAGCGTCGCGATGTTCTTGACGCTGATGGAGATTTCTCCGCAGGAAGCGGGGAGCGGCGGAGGAGAGCAGAGCAGCCAGAACGTTGCGGAAGCCATGCTTCAGGACATACTGGACATGTTCAGGGACACGAGGTACGACGTTGAGGAGATTGCGGTGGGCATGGACGAGGTCGGACCGTACCAGAACGTGTTCTTGCAGGAGTGCGGGAGGATGAACGGGCTGCTGGTCGAAATGTGCGGGTCGCTGAGCAACTTGAATTTAGGGTTCAAGGGGGATTTAACGATGACGGGGGCGATGGAGGAGATCCAAAATGCTCTGTTCATGGACGTGGTGCCGGACGGGTGGAAGAAGCTGGCGTTCCCGAGCCAGAGGAACTTGAGCGGGTGGCTCACGAACTTGAGCGACAGGATCACCCAGTTGAACGATTGGGTAGGGAATCCGGGGGATATTCCCGTTGTGACGTGGATTAGCGGGTTGTTCAACCCGCAAAGTTTCTTAACGGCGATCATGCAGGTTTCTGCGGCGGCGGCGAACTTGGAGCTGGACAAGCTGAGCGTCGTGAGCGAGATAAGCAAGAAGATGGACAGCGGGGATATCACGAGCGGGAGCAGGGATGGAGCGTTCATTAACGGGCTGCACTTGGAGGGGGCGAAGTGGCACCTGGCGAACGGGATTTTGGAGAGCAGCAGTCCTAGGGAAATGTTCTGTGAGATGCCGGTCATAAACTGCAAGGCGGCTATTGTGGATCGGATGGACGCGAACACGTATTTGTGCCCCGTCTACAAAACGATCCAGAGGGGGCCGGGGTACGTGTGGAGCGCTCAGTTGAGGAGCAAGAGTTCGCCGGCCAAGTGGACGCTGGCGGGGGTGGCTATGATCATGGATGTGCAAGGAATTATGTAGGGAGGAAACTGGAAATTTTGTAGAATAGCAAAATTTGTGATAAACTTTTTTTATTTTCTCAATTGTGCAGGTTCGCCTCTCGCCTCATCTAAAAACATCCATTCCTTCATAATTACACACAAAGTTTGCAGTGTTGCCACGAACAAATCGCTTGGGTAAACGCCGGCCAAGAATTGAAGCTAGCCGGGGCATGAAAGGGAGGCGAAGGACATTTTTTCCAATGTATGGCAATCTGCGCGGTGCGGGTTAGTGATTTATAATGTGTTTGGGGATTGGCGATGGATGGATTGGGATTGTGTTGTGCGAGAGGGTTTTTTTAGGGAAGGGGTTTGAGGAAGGGTCATGTGGAGGGGGGAAATGATGTGAAAACCTCAAAAAAGGCAAAAAAAGGCAAATTACTGAATACGGCCGTAACTCCAGATTATATATATGGAGGTTTTTTAGACGCGATGAATTGGACATGGTGGCGGGTTGGGTTGGGGTGGGCGCATCTTTTTGTGCGATAACTGCTTCGCTCTCACTCACCGCAAAACCCAGCCGAAGTAAAATACTAAGACATCAGCGTTCGCGGAAACACTTGGGTAATCTTTGAAGTTGATTGCCGATTTTTGTATTATGTGGAAGTGAGGCATGATGTGCTTCAAGTGAGGCCGCAGGAAGAGCAAGTGAGGTTTTAGGGCGTCCAGGAGAGGAGCAAATTTTGAAACGTACGGGAGTAGCCTGTCAAGGTACTTGCCTCCGTCGTCGGCAAAGAGGAGGAGAGCATCGAGGTGGGGAAGCAGACAGCCGATGTGTGGCGCGAGAAAATTCATGTTCTTCAATACGAACGGAAGGTGCGGTTCAATCACCTGCGACCGAAGCGAGAAGCGAGCGAAGCGAGAAGCGAGCGAAGCGAGAAGCGAGCGAAGCGAGAAGCGAGCGAAGCGAGCAATGACATGGTTGTTAGTTTGTGGAGAATCTAGTTCGCTTCGCTATCACTCACATCGAGACGCTCAAGAATTTTATCGAGATGGGGTTCTACTATGTCGAGGTATCCATCGACAGCAACGAGAATGCCAGGCGCGTGTTCTTCTAAAATTTCCGCCCGAGCTGCAATTGCAGCAGCGTGGGGAATCAGTTGTTCGGACGAGTTGAGGAAGAAATAGCCCGAAACAAGGCTAGGCTTCGTGCCCATAGAGAGCAGCGACAACGAGTCTTGCCGAATCATCTCCCAAGGATTGTCTCGAGAAAGTAGTCGAAGCAAAACGTCCGAAGATTTCGACTCTGCTGCCATGAAGGTCTCAAATTTTCTGTTAAGGTTCCCAAGAAAATTGTTCCGGCTAGCCAAACCCATCTTCCTCTGCTTTTTCTTCAGGACGATTATTCGAGCCTCGTGCAACCCGGCTTCCAGCCGTAGCCTCTTCACCCGGAGCTCGAGCGACAGCTTGGTTTCGCCGTGGTCGAGAAGGCGAAGGCGAGACTGGAGGGCGTTGATCTCCCTGGTGGCTTGGCTCACCTCATCCCGCGCATAGGCCACCTGGTTTCGCAAACTGAGGAGTCGCTTCGTCTTGAATGAGGTTGGGGGGGCGAGTTTGGGGGCGATAGAGGCTGTCCAAGGGAGCAGCGTTGTCACAATTGCGATCTTCTGGGAAGGGTTGTCAATGGCTTTGCCACGTTGGCGTTGAAGATGTGTTCGTTGTTGGGATTGGTTCGTTGTTGGGATTCGTTGTTGAGAAAAGTAGGAATTCACGAAAGCGAAAAGAAGGTTCGCAACCACGAAATAGAATCGCATACGATTCAGGCTCGGCTTAAGCAAAACAAAAATGAATGTGAAATGCAGACACGATCAGACGTGTGAGGCGACAATCGATGTTTCGAAAATAAATGATATAGCATAAACCAAGGTTAGCACTATTGGTACCGTTTCCTTCTTTTTTCCCTGTCCCAGGCTTTCATATGCCCCATAAACCCTGAACCGAGCTTTGTACCCACAAGCGTCTCGAGGTGGGCGTGGTTCGATCGATCACCCAAACACCATCATTGAGCCTCCTCCTTCGCCCCCTCCTCCCCCAGTCCCCTTCCCATCCACCCCTCACAACCCTCTAACCCCCCACCCATTAATATATAACAATTATTCATTACTCCATATTGCCACTACAACACTAAATAATATCTAGCATGAGGTTTTTCTGTTTACTTCTCCTCCTTGCCGCCTTGACAGGGGGGGTCAAATCTAAGACCAAGCACTCCTCGAAGGGCAGCGTCTCCTCCTCTGAGGATGATAAGAGATCCAAAGGCAGCAGCTCTAAATTCCCACCTAAATCTGGCTCAAGCTCTAGCTCTGAGTCTGATTGCCAAGACCTCTACTCGAAGATCTTGGCCAACCCCGAGAAGGTCTGCTCAAAGAAGTTCCTCGCGATGTACAAGTCACTCATTGCCAACACTCCCACTGATGCGAATGCCACCGCGTGTGACATTGTCGTTGCGTACCTCCGCGCCAACACAACCTTCCCCGATCAGCCAACAACCCAAAATTGTTTATCGGTGGCAATTAAAGTGCAAGAAGAAACTTTTCAGGTAATTTAGGAGGACCTGCACCCACTGGTCCGGATTGCGGGTTTGAAGCATCAGAAGAAATGTGCAATAAGGCTCCGGGACTTTTTCAGGGTTGCTTAACTACCAACTTTTGTTGCTCAAAATGTTGTGATCACAAATTTTGCGGTGATTTAGATTGTGATACTTGCCCTGCCTGCCTGAGCAACGACGGCATTTTCACTCTCCGAGGTGGCGAGCAGAAGAGGGGAGACGAGCTCAAGCTATATGACAAGGTACTGGTGAACCTCAAGGGCGATTTTGAGCCGATCATCCTGTTTCGACACGCCGACACGGTTTCTCTTGAGCTGAAGCCCTTCATTCGCTTGAGTCTCGACAACGGCTTTACGGTGGATGCGACGCCCAACCACTTCACCGACACGTTGGTTCTGTTCAAGGATGTGGCTGTGGGCAACAAGATCAGCGGTGCGACGGTAACTCACGTCGAGGAGGTGCTGAACAGCGGAAACCTCTCCCCCAAGACCCCCAGCGGAACGATCGTGGTCAACGGAGTGGTGGTCAGCTGCTACGCTTTTGACGAGCGGTTTGCGATGTTCATCAATCCCAGCACGTTTGTGGCGCTGAGCAAGGCGGGCGTGTGGGTGCTGAGCTGGTTCCCTTCGACGGTGACCTTGGCTCTCTACGGCTTGTACGAGAAGGGATTGGATATGCACTAGTCACCAGTGTGCAGGTTGGTATGTTATGGTTAGGGCAGGGCAAAAGAAAGGTGATAAAGTGATAAGATAAACACGGCAAGGTGTAAGGTGTAGGATATTTCATCAAAAAAACTATAATCTTTACTCTTAATTTTCCCCTCAACAAAATCCCAAACAGCTCCACCAGCTCCTCAAACTCTGTGGCAAACCTTCCCAAACGGGGACGTGGTGGCTTTCTACTTCACGTATATTTGTTAATCTCAACCAACACAATCCCCACCCCCAAAAGCAAGCAAGGCAGCAGCACAAGCAGCTCCCCGACCATATTTTCGAATTTTGTGTTGAACCCCATCGTAACAACGTCCCCCCCTCCTCTTCCATCCTCCGCGTCCTGAGCGTAGACCTCCACCGCCGCGGTCCTCTGTCCCATGCTGACGGCTGAGAAGGTTATTTTGTGGAGGCCTGTGCCCGTAACGATTCCTGCGTAAAGGGGGGTGGTGGCGGTGGTGTCGGCGTAAGGAGTTTCCCTCACGGTTATCTCGTACGAACGCGAGGGCGGTACGGGGGCGTCCTCCCCCACCTCTAGTGCCCTCCTCCTCCTTCGCTGTCCCAATATCTCCCTCCCGTCGTAGACTTCGAAGGTCAGCTCAGCGTCGCGCCCCACAACCACAACTTCCTTGGCCTTGATCGCAGCCCCCTCTTCCCGTGCTCCATCTAAAATCACGGTCACACCCACCCCTCCCTCTCCGATCCTCTTCCCCCTCGTCGCCTCCCTCCCGTTGGCTCCGCCGTTGGCTCCGCCGTTGGCTCCGCCGTTGGCTCCAACCTCAAACGCAACAACCTCCCCATTCATCGTGCTCCCGACCAGGGTAAGAATCCCTGAGGGTCCCTCCGCCATTATAACTTCGGCGACGAGGTGGGATCCAACTGGGATTGTCGTCGCTGGGCAGGACGGAAAAGAGGGGGAGATTATTTTTATGGAGGAGGAGAGGGGGAGGACGATGTGGAGTTGGTTGCTGCTGCGGTTGCTGCTGCGGTTGCTGCTGCGGTTGCTGCTGCGGTTGCTGCTCCCGCCGCTAGCACCCTTCCCCCCTCTCAAGTTCTCCTGCGTTGAATCTTTCTTCGTCTCCCGTCTCCGCGCCGAATAAACGTCGTCCCACTCCCCGCTCCCACCACCACCACCACCACCACCACCACCACCCATATTTAGAGGAACGAGAAGCGCCGTCCCAGCTCTAACCTCCTCCCCCCCCCCGCCCTCCCCCCCAACGCTCACGCTGAGTGGAAACCCCTCAACGTCCTCTCCTCCCCGTTCGAGCTTCAGCGCAACGACGACGACACCGGGCGCATCGTCCCCATCCCCGTCATCTTCACCATCTTTATCATCTTTAACGCCATCTTTAACGCCATCTTTAGCGTCATCTCTCCCTCCTCCTCCTCCTCCTCCTCCTCCTCCTCCTCTATTCCTCCTCCGGACTCTCCGGCCAACAACGACAACCGCCACCTCCCCGTCCCCTGTCAAATCCCCTCCCACCGGCCGCGACTCGTCGAAGCTAAGATGGCCGAAGCGCCTCTCCCAGAGTTTTTCTCCCCCGGGGAAGGAGAGGCAGACTACTGAGCCGGACGCCGTCGCGACGACAATTACTGGCACTGACCCTGGAGCCGACACTGACACTGACACTGCCGTGCTTGAGGAGCTGCTGCCGCTTTTGCTGCCGCTTTCGCTGCCGCTTTCGCTGCCGCTTTCGCTGCCGCTTTCGCCGCTTGCGTTCTGCATTCGAAACTCCCCGATTCCCCCCGCAGAAACACCTCCGCCGCCCCCGCTTCCGTCCCCTCCTCGGGCTGGTGGTGGCGCGACGTTTACCGGCCAGGAGGCTCCTCCCTCCCCCCCCCCCCGGCCCCCTCCCTCCAACCTCCGCCGCTCGCGCTCTTGCTCTTGCTCGCGCTTGTCTTGCCGCCGCGAGCGCCGCCGCCCCGTCGCCAAGTCGATCGCGTGGACGTTCCCCAGGGACGTTCCGACGACGAGGGTCGAGGCGCCGCCAGAGGAGCCGCCAGAGGAGTATCCGCCGCTGTCGTTGATGAGCGAAATCGGTGCAATGACGGCAGCGACCGCCTTCCCGACTCCTCCGTCCCTGCGCCTCGTGGAGTCCCTCGTGGAGTCCCTCGTGGAGTCCCTCGTGGAGTCAAGAACGATCCTCCAATCATTCTCAGGCTCCCCTCTCTCTCTCTTTCTATCTCTATCTCTCGGCAGGGGCTCCCCTCTCTCTCTATCTCTATCTCCATCTCCATCTCCATCTCCATCTCTCGGCAGGGGCAGGGGCAGGGGCAGGGGCAGGGGCAGGTGATAACTGAATAGAGTAGCGAAGTGGAACCTTGTCGCTCCTCCTTCGCCTGGAACCTCGTCGGGGGCTGCTCGGTGGTGGTTCACGGCGAGAACCACCCGAAGACCCCCCCCCGGGTGTGGGGTGATTAGGGGGGGGGTGGGGCAGTGCGGTGAGAGGGTCGCGTAGGAGGAGGAGGAGGAGGAGGAGGAGGAGGAGGAGGAGGGATTCTCCTCTTCAGACGACGGATCGTCGTCGTCGTCGTCGCCATCGCCGTCCCCATCCTCGAAGAAATACCACCCGTCGCCTTCCCCGTCGCCTTCCCCTTCCCCTTCCCCTTCCCCTTCCCCTTCCCCTTCCCCTTCCTCCCCTTTTCTCTCGTCCTCCCTCACGCCCACCCCCCCAACTCTGAGCACCTCCTCCCTCGTCCCTTCCCCCCCCCCCCC
>BRYC01000590.1:0-22741 GCA_030267985.1 Parmales sp. scaly parma | reverse complement strand
GGGCAGTGAGGAGATGGCGAATGAGGCGGTGATGGCTGGGATGAGAGCTGGGATGAAGAATAAAATGGCAAGGGCAAAGGGGAAGGCAAAGAAGGAAGACAAAGACAAGGACAAAGATGAATTAGCTTCAACAACAACAACAACAACAACAACTACTACAACAACAAACACAACTATCACTCACCTCCAGGCCAATACCTCCTCCTTCGCAATCACCCCCTACCCGTCCCACCCACTAACAACCCACATCCTGTCCCAAAACACAACCGAAAACGCCTTCCCCACTCTGCTCGTCCTCTCTCCCCCGTTAACTCTCGGATCGTGGTACTACGAGGTGGAGATCCTTAGCGCCGGAGTCAGCCAGCTGGGGTGGGTGGTGCGGGGCGATGGTGAGGAGGAGGGTGAGGGTGAGGGTGACGGCGAGGGTGACGGCGAAAACGCAACCGGCGGCTGGGGCTTCGACCCTGATGCAGCCGAGGGGAACGGCAACGGCAACGGCAACGGGGTGGGAGACTGCGAGTACTCCGTGGGGTTCGATGGGTCTCGGGGGGAGGTGTTTCACGGTCCAGGGGATGAAAACGGAACGAGCTACGGCGAGGGGGCTCGCTGGGAGAGGGGGGACACGGTGGGAACGACGCTGGATTTGAATAAAGGGGAAATATCGTACAGCATTAACGGGGTGGAGCTGGGGGTGGCGTTTGAGGTTAAGGAGATGGAGAAACGCAGACACAGGGGGGGAGGAGGGGGGTGGTTTCCGGCCGTGTCGATGAATGGTGGGGAGGAGGTTTGTCTGAAGTGCGGGGGGGGGAGGGGGGCGGGAATGCAGGAGGTGGAAGAGGGAAGTGGGGAGGGTAACCTTTCTTATATGCCCGAGGGAGCTGTGGGGGTGGGGGTTGCTATTGAGCAGAACGGGGGTGGGAATGGAGGTGGTGGCGGGAGAAAAAAAAAGCAGAAGGTGGAAAATAAAAAGAAAAAGAAGAAAATTATCGTCATTGAAGAAATGAAACCGGCCGAACCGAAGGTGGTAGCGGTGGAGGCGCCGGAGGCTACACCGGCGGCGGAAGTGAAACCGACAACAACGCCGAAATTCATAGACCTTGAGGAACACGATGATGAGGGGAGCTTGGAGTCGCTCGGGCTCGATAGGCTCAAGGCTGGACTCATGTTCTTGGGAATGAAGTGTGGGGGGGGGGTTGGCGAGAGGGCGAGGAGGCTGTTTAGCGTCAAGGGACTAAAGACGGAGGCTATTCCGAAGAAGCTACTCACTAAAAAATAAGAAATTGTAATTGGTTGTGGAACTGCTACTACTACTATTTGTGGTTATGGGTTGTTCAAAGAATTAGTCTCATTAGGGAGAACGAATTCTCGAGCTTTTCGGAGGTCCGTCGTTTTCAGCACGTCAGCGAGACCATGGTGGTACTCGCGGTGGAGCTTCGCCAGGCTGGATTTCACGTCATTTGCTTGAGAGTCTAGGTTTGCCAAGTCTGCTAATGCAGCGACTTTGGCTTTTTCTAAAGATGTGGTACCGCTGGAAGTGATCATCGAGAGGCCTGGCCAGCCAGCACTTGGTAAAAGCTATTAAAAAAAAAAAAATTAAAATATAATCTCCCCTCCTTCCCCACCAGATTTACAACCCCTCTCTCTCTCACACTCTCCACACCATGGTTCAATTAATTCAGTTGGCAACGATGGGTTTACTCTTCATGGCTTCAGCTTCTGCCTCTGCAGGGGAGGAGGATTGTGTAAACGACCTGTTGACTGTTGAGACCTATCAACTTTCGGAAGGGGACGTCACCCCCACCACTCCCACCCTTCAGGACAGAGGACAGGCCACTGTTTCTCCCGAGATGTCTCAGAAACTCTCCTTGGAATGTGATTCCACCACCTGCAGCTCCAGCTCCATCCAAACTCGGGTGATGACCGCTTCTTCGACCCTTCATAGTGATCGATATGCCAATGGAGACACGGAGGGTGGTGCTCTCAACGAGCGCGTCTCGTTTTTGATTTTGAACGACAACCCCAAAGCCAAGTTTGTTTATGGCGAGAATGAGGTGTCGATTAAGAAGGGAAGTTTGGTACCTTCGACGGTAACGTCCAACACAGGACCATCATCGACCAGGGAGTTGTGAATTTGCTCGGACCGTGGGGAGCGGACACTAAATTCTCTGTTGGCGTGGGTGATGACTCGCCTTCTTCCACAGCACCGAGCGGAGCGCCGAGCGAGGCGCCTTCAGCTGCCCCTTCTGCTGTCCCTTCTGCTGCCCCGTCGGCCCTTTCGACGGCAGCACCATCATCAGCGTAAGTTCTCTCCTCTTTTTATTTCAATCACTCCCATTCAACTTCAAAAATCTAAATTAATCTCACCAATTTCAATTTCAGCCCCTCGGACAGTCCACAACAACAACCACAACCAACTTCTGGTGCTGGTGCTGGTGGACGCCTGCCGGCACTCTTGCTGGCAGCGACGAGCAGCAGCTTGGCAATTGCGGCGTTCCTGTAATTATAGAAAACAGATTCCAACTAATCAGCATCAATCATTTATTCATTTATTCATTTATTCCTTTTCAGCGAAACGGTGCGTTTGCAATATTTTTTCAACTCGGGCCACCACCAATCCTCTGGATGATGGGAAGAGAATGACTTCTTCCAACCCGCCCGTTGTCCAGCATTTGCTGGATCCTCAATCTCCCCGAAGCGTAGTCCGGCCAGCAACCGAGCCCCTTCGACCATTGGCTTCTTCAAGATCGAGTCGTCGAGCATGGAGTTGTAATACCCGCCGAACTCATCGCCGTCCAACCACCCTTGCATGTTTCCCGCATTTTAGGTCTCCATATTCATCACACGATCGAAGTGGGGCACGAACGGCCGCAAAGTCATGAAGACATTGAATCCCAGTTCGCTAAACTGTGTCAAACGGATGCCCTCTGCGTTCAGCTTCGGCCTCGCCTTGATCGCCCAGTCAATATTTGATGTTAGTTAGTCGGTCGTAGCTCCATCGTACGGAGGTTTTTAGACGATCAAAATTTGGATACGGTGGCAAGTTCGGCTAGGCGCATGTTTTTGTGAGGGGATTGTTCAGGGACGGTCCGATCAGGGGCGGATGTGGCCGCGCTGTAGGGTAAAAAAGCATTCTGCGCTTCATCGCTCGCTCACCTTCGCAATGGCGATCATCTCATCAATATTGGTTTCGTTTGCAAACCAGGCTTTCCAATGCGCGTCCGCACCCCCCCCATCAACAGCTCCGCCTCAATGTGAGCTCTTGAATACTCGTGACGGATTCTTGGCGCAACTCTGAGAATAACACGGGCCGCACTCTCGAGCGATTCCAGTTGTGTTATTCTCACATGCACACGCAAAATCACAGAGGTACATGTTTAGATCTCATTTCGAGCAAAACTTTTAGAAGCCACCACTGCGAGAAGGGTGCTAGTGAGCTGAAAGGATTATTGTGGGTTCACTCCATGAGACAGGAGGTTCGATTATAAAATAAAAGATCTTATTTATTATATTTATGCTATCTTCACATACATTATCACATTATCACATTATTGATCACTTTTGAGTGGATGCACACAAATCCTCTTGATGGGAGTCTCCAAGTTAGCCCCTAAGTTATTTCTAGCTGCCGCAGGAGCGGTTGGAACTTGCTGCGTCTTGAAGATCCTGTATGCGCGAACCTATAAGCCCAAACAGCCTAAAGGATATAAAAAACAGCAGCCTTTGAGTGATCAATCAAGCAATCCTCCTAGAAGTCCCTCCACGGACTGTACAAGAGACGCATTTCGCGAAAAGAAAATACCAACTGATCTGGATTATGTGGTTATTGGAACTGGCATGGGGAGCTTGTATTGCGCTGCACTTTTGGCCAAGGCTGGGAAGAAATGTTTGCTGATCGAGCAGCATTACGTTGCTGGGGGGTGCACGCACAGCTTTGAGGATCACGGTTATGAATTCGACACCGGCCTACACTACGTGGGAAGAATGGAGAAATATAAAAAACTTTTGGACTTAGTTTCGACAAATGTGAAAGTGGATTGGGCGAAGATGGGATGCGAGGAGGACGGGTATTGTTATGACGAGATCAAGCTCGGAGACGACAAGCCTTACAAAATTCGCGCAGGCGAGGAGGCGTTTGTGAGCGATTTGATCGAGGAGTTTCCCGATGAAGCGGAAGCCGTTCGCGAATATGTGCGGCTGTGCAAGCGCGTGAACAAGAAGGCCGACATGTACTTCTACGGCAAGCTCTTCTCACCTTGGATCCAGTATTTGTTGAACAAGTTGGTGAACAAGGAATACTTCGAATTTGCCAGCAAGTCCACTTGGGACGTTGTTTGTCAGTTGACGAGTAACAAGAGGTTGAGGGGGATATTGTGCGGACAGTTTGGTGACTACGGGTTGAAACCACAGGATAGCTCATTCTTGATTCAAGCGGGCATCACGGCACACTACTTGGGGGGGGCATTTTACCCAATTGGGGGCAGCCAAATGATCAGTAAAGCGCTCATTCCAACGATCGAGGCGGCGGGAGGGCGCGTCTTGGTGAGCTGCAGGGTGAAAACAATCGACGTCGATGGAAGGTGAGGGAGCGAGCCACTACTAAACTAACATCGCCCTTGCTCCATTCCATTAAAAAATATATTAAAAATTGCGCCTCGCTTCGCTTTGCTCGGCGCAGTGGTTCCGCCGTTGGCGTCACTGTCACAAATGTTGACAAGTCTGGCCAAAACAAGGGCGAAGGAATAGCAATTAGGGCGAAAGGAGTTGTTTCTGGAGCAGGGGCCGTGGCAACGAATTATTTGGTTCCTTCTGAGTTCCGGGAACTGCTTGGGTTTGAGCCGATGCTGCAGAAGGTCAAAAGCAGCATTTCGCACGGTGAGCGAGCGAAGCGAGCGAGCCTTGAGGTAGAAGAGAATACGAGCCTCTGCTAAAACCAACCCACTCAATTCGTTTTCGCAACCTTCTTCGCTCGGCGCAGTTTACGGATTCATTGGCATGAACGGCACGGCGGAAGAGCTAAAACTGCGAGCTGCGAATCTCTGGGTGCTGCCTGTGGATGATGACTACAACTACAAGGGCGCCGCGCTGGACGACAGCGACAAAACAATAGTGGAGGGAGGCAAAAATCCATGGGAAGGGGTGGGGGACAATGACCACGAGGACATGCTCCTTTTCGTGGGCTTTCCTAGCGTGAAGGACCCCTCCTACAATGACAGATTCCCGGGCAAGTCTGCCTGTGAAATTATCACGACGGCCCACCCCGATTGGTTCGAGCAGTTTAACACGAGCGAGAAAAGGCAAGGTGAGCGAGCGAAGCGAGCGAGCTTTTTTTTTTGGGCTGAACGATGTCAAAGAGGGTTCGGGTTCGTCTGTACAGCTCTGGTTTTGTTTCTGTGATTCTGTTTGCTCAGTGGGCTGTCTGTAAGACTGGGTCTGCTCATGTGACTGGTTGTGACGTTGATGTTGTTGTCTAGTCCGCTCAGTGTGAGTATTGGAGTGGGGCTGGACGGTGTCAAAGAGGGTTCGGGTTCGTCTGTACAGCAAGGAAGATGAGAAATATATACGAGAGCCACTACCAATTACATTCGTTGTGCTCACTCGCCTCCCCCCTGCGCTCCATTAAATTTCACCTCGCTTCGCTCGGTGCAGCCGGCAAAAGAAATAACAGCGATTACGACAAGCTGAAGAAATCGCTGGAAACGAAGCTGTTGGCCGGCCTGTACCGAAATTATCCTGCGACACGCGGGAAAGTAGATTTCATAGATGTTGGCACTCCGCTAACCAACAAGTACTACTTGGGGAGGGCAGACAGCTACGGGTTGGAGCACACGAAGGAGCACTACTCGGGTGCGCTAGATAAAATGAGGCCATTAACTAATATAAGAGGTTTGTGGTGCACTAGCCAAGATTTTTGCACAGTTGGAATTGTCGGCGCGCTAAACGGCGGGATCTTAACTGCTCATAGTATATTGGGGTACGGATTTTACGACATGGTTGTTACAGAGCGGAATTTGATAGAAGATTTGATGCGAATGGAGGCGAAGGAGGACAACAAAAGAAGAAATCTAAACCATTCTAAAGAAGGACTTTGAACTTAACATTGACTTCTAAGCTTCCTTTTGTTAATCACCCCCCACACACAACCCCCCCCAATTTGGGGAGTCACCCCGACATTGAGTACCAATACAGATGCACGCTCTTGACATCGTCCAGCCCCACTCCAATACTCAACATTGAGCGGACTAGACAACAACATCAACATCTAAATAATTTCGTCAAGAGGCGCTCATTACGCTCCCAAATCTTCTGGGTGTCTTGCTGGTCCGAGGCCGCGCTAACTTCAACCTCCCGGAGGAGGTGGAACATTGGGTGGGGAGACTGGTTGACCTTGTTTCCAGGATCATTTTGGTTGGTTCCCCCGAACATAAAGTGTGGGTGGAAGGGGGCCACCTGGATTGTCCCGTGGAGATCGAGGTTTGTCAGCAAATCGCTCACGTCATCGTTCACAAAGTCCATGTACTTCTGAAAGTCGCCTGAAAACATTGAAGGGGCTATAATGAAGGATGTCGCTCCATCACCATCAAATGCTTCTAATTCTGATAGCTCTTCTTTAAGGACTTTTGTCAAGGATTTGAGCGCTCCAGATGGAGACGAGAATGGATCAGTGTCACCACCATCGAAAACTCGGTAGGTCACCTGCTTCGAAATGGCTTCCTTAGCAAATGGGCAAAGATTGTGTTTTATCACAAACGATTCAATCCAGTTGACGGTGTCTATTTGAGATTGTGGCAGCCCTCTACAAAGTGTTGAATGGCCTTTTATTGAATGCCCGAGAGTTCGTTGTAAGTATGATGTTGTGACTGGAGAAAATGCCAATAATATCATTCGATCAATTCGCATTGAAGGCTGAAGTTGGATGGGTCCTTACGGATATACAGTTAGGGCCTACAGTTCTCGTTACCGTATACGGATTTTGGAAATTTCAAAATGAAGAAAATTCAAAATTTGTAATTCCTCAATTCACCACATCATCTGCACATCTTGAAATATCACCATATCATCTGCACATCTTGTCTTTATTTAGCTTCAGCATGTCAATCCTGATTTCCCTGAATCCTCGAATAACAACTCATTTCATTCCCGAATCAGATTCCAATAATGATGATGTGATTTGCTATCACAGACCCGAAACTCTTTGCTCATCGCTGATAGACGGTCATCGAGAGATGGTTGCAACTTGGCATTTTCTGAGCCCCAGCTATCTGCTCTTCGAGTCCACTGCTTACACAATTCTGTTTCTGTCCATTCTATATTATTACGACAACACCAAATCCCACATTCCCTCAACAAAGTACGACTTCACCCTCCCTCGACCCTTCCAGTTCATCACTGGCACCGTCTATGCAGCCCAGGTTCGGTTCAAACTCCTTGGCTATGCCAACAAAGTCGCCTTTCTTCTCATGCCTTGCAATTTGCTTCTCCTCATGGCATTCCTTCTAAGTTTTTCCAAAATTCCCAACTCCATAAAACGCACGATAGTGAGTTGTTGGTTTTCGTTTCAGACCTTAGTGTGGGTAGTGTTTTTGATAAGTGATACTCGCGACCTTCAACTTGCAGGTGAAGTGGAATTCTTCTGGATCAACCACATTCTCCTTCTCTTCCTCCCATTTTACTACATTCTGACAAAAAAGATAACCCGAAACGATATTAGCTTGACTGGGTCCCAAACTCCTGTTGCCATCTCCCTCTTCGGCATCACCTATTTTTTCTTTGGGTCTCTCGGTTCGGTCGTCTCTGGCCTCAACATTAATTACATGATGGCCCCTCCCCAAATCCAGCCACTTCTTTTCTGTGGGAAATACTTTCGGAGTGTGACAGTCGTTATTTTGTCGCTCCTCTTCTACCTGGGCCGAGCCTTCTCCCTGCTTGTTTCGCTCGTCATTCCTCTTCCCACAGCACACGAATTAAAGCAGCTTTAGAAATTCAAAAATAGCAATATTAAAGGTCACACTCATTTTATTCTTGTTTTTTACCACTGCAAAACAACTCACAAGCCCATTTTTTATATAAATTGGGCTTGCACGGTTTTTAAACCACTCGCCGTTCTGACTCCCTAAACTTTTATTCTACCATTTTTCCAAAACAATGCGCGACTGCAAATCTCTAAACTGCAAGTGCGGCTTCCTCGATCAGCAAAGCGTTCCGGGCAGCAGCCTTGGGGTCTTCCTGTGTCACAACAAGGGTGAAGTGCCCGTGCTGCGCTGCAATCAGCTCGTACTCGTCAGTCCGCAACCGAATGTTATCAACATCGTTGTCAGGCTGGTCAAAAAGTTCCTTAATATATTTCTTGGACTTGGCACAGAGATCTAGCACAAGGCTTGCGTGGTGGACGGCGGTTGCGTACGGCATCGGAGCTCCAATCTGGTCCCATTTTATCACAATTCCATCGTTATTAAGGATGATATAGTTTTTAAATCCTTTTTGCTTCTTCAGCTCTTTCACAACCTCCTCGACTTCGTTCACTTGTTGGGCAGACTATGGTAGGGGGGGGGGGATGGGGGGGGTTAGAAAGCTCTTATGAGTCGCGGTAGCGGTTGAACACGGTAAGGCAAAGACGTGCAAGTGTTGAGGGGGAGAGGAGCTAGACTCATACAAAAATTGAGATTTATTTTTAGATTATAACGACCATCTCACGAAACGAACCAAATTCCTCCTGATCGTTTGTTGATCCACACTGCTCAGAGAGAGACACACACAAAAACGTACCGCCATAACTTGTAATGAAAAATGAGATGAAAATCGCAACTCCTTCAAACAAAATTTTACAAAAAATTAAAAAATTTGTCAAACACAAAAAAATACATGTCGACGGTGGTAGCCCTTTCTGCGGAGGAAGAGGCAGAAGCTTTGAAAAAACTGGGTGCCCTTATCACTCCATCGTCCACTGGGGTTGGTGTGAGGTTGTTTACAATAAAGCCGGGGGATGCAACTCATTTCCCTAACAAGGGTGACAGTTGCAGGATTCACTACACCGGTTCTCTGGAGGATGGGACGGTTTTTGATAGCAGTCGGGGACGAGAAGCAATAATTTTCCTGCTGGGACAGGGCGTTGCTATTCGTGGCATTGACGAGTCGGTCAAGCTCATGAGCAAGAATCAGATTGTTCGGTTGACCATCCCACCAATGTTCGGGTATGGTGTAAACGGCTACCCGCCTATTGTGCCCCCTAACGCAACTTTAACCTTTGAGGTGGAGTTGGTTAATTTTTGCAATTACAAGCCCGAGCCAGAGAAGAAACCGGAGGATCCTTTAGCTCAGTTTAAGAAGAAATGAAGAAATGAAATAAAAATTAGTTCAAATCTTTAGACACTCTACTCCTCCTCCTCCTCCTCCTCCTCCTCCTCCTCCTCCTCCTCCGCCTTCAAAACGTCCTCCAACAAGTGTAACGATCCAACACTCTCTTGTTTCTCCGTTTGGTAACGCTCGATTAATCTCTTACTTCTCTCTCTCACACCACTGCGTTCGCTCCGTTGGCTCGACCTTGAATTTACCAATGCTGCCAAAGAACTCGACCTCCGTCTGTCTCGCCTCCCTGCCACAGAAAATGCGTTCAGCGCTTCCAAACTCCTCTCCGGGATGAACTCATCTCCAACGCAAGAGATGAACTTCGTTGTGAACCACTCTGGCTTTGTTCTCTCCCAAATAGCCCAATTTGCCTTCGTGTAGATCATAACCTCCGCCTTAATGCTTGCGGTAAAGCTTCGGTGATTGTCGAAGACGGAGTGACACTTAATGTACGGGTCGGTGCTCGCCTGGAAGCAGGCAATTGCGTACTCCTTTGCAGTCATGTAGGAACTGAATGTTTTCCAAAATTCCCTTTTGATGGTTAACGCAAATGACGTTGCAGTTGAGGTCCAAAGAGTCACAAGGCCCACGAACGCCGCAAGCAGAGTCGCCGAATCCATCTTGTTTTCAATGTCGTTGCTTCGCCCGTTGGAATAATGTAATGTTAGTGGTTAGTTATCGGGTTATGGTAGCCTTCTCCGTTCGCTCACTCACCTGTTGTTGTAGAAAAAGAGGCAAATGAACGGAAATGCTTGGTTGTACAGTAGAAGGAGCGAGAAGGTTCGTCCGCCGACAAGCTTTGGGGACCTCAGGTGAATCATGCCCGAGAAATCAACCAGAACTTTCTCCACCAAGTGGCAAAGTATCGAGCCTACAAATTGCGTTTTTCCCTCCAACGCTGGAATCCACACTACAAAGTCGTCCCTCAATTTCTTGAACACAAAATAAGCGAGCATTTCAATGCTAACACAAACAAATGCGAAGCGTTTGCTCACGGCAAACAGCAGTGCCGTTCCTGTTATACGCGAGAGGTTTTGGAGGGTTGAAAGTACGCACATCAAAACAAAACACAAGCCTCTTGAAACATTCGAATCCTGTGCCGCAATGTTAGTTTGTTTTAGTTGTGGAGACAGCATTTCTCACTCACCTTGAGGAAACCATAAAGCATCGGAGCTTTCTGCCTGTTCCTGACACTCGCATCAGCCATGAACGAGACCATTGCTGCTCCAAATCCTGTTGTGCCGGAGGAAATGATGATGGAAATCACGTGGAAGAGCGTTTTATGTGGCGACACTATGAAGGTGAAGACCTGCAATAAACACCCTGGAATGCTCTCGCACGCCATTTCTATTGACTTTATGATCGTCAACTCTTGCAAATAATTTAAGGGTGACTCGTTGTCCTCTTTGCCTGTCGCCACCCTGAACGCGTCCACTCCAGGTTTTACAAAACATAAAACAAATAATACCTCCCTTAACATGACCAACTTACTCTTTTTTCGATTCTGAAGAATCACGAAGAATACCTGCGCCGAGCGAATTGAGTGGGTTAGCTTAGAGTAGTGGATGTAGCCGACTGTAGTACTTTTCGCGCACTTCATCGCCGCTCGCTCACCTGCACAATCAAACCAAAAATCATCAACCCCAGCAGGATAACCGCCGAGGTGTTCTGACCTTCTTTGTAGTATTGGATGACAACAAGAGAATCAGATACAGTGTCGCCCATGCTGAAACAAGCCCCAATTAATACTCTTGCCCTCAAGCCAAAGGTGTTGTTGACGCGCTGGGCAATGGCGCTCAGGAACGGGGCGATGAACGCGTTGTTGGTGAACAAGGGCTGCAACTCCGGATTGTCCAGCAACCAAGCATCGACCGCGTCGTCACTGTCTGAAGCCGTGAACAAAAAGTACGGGAAGGCCTTTGCGAGCTGCGCCGAGCGAAGCGAGAAAACGCGTTTATAATAAGCAAAGATGAAGCAAGCGAGCAAGAATAGTTGAGAAGATTAGTTCAGTAATGGATGTGCCATGCATAGCAGCTAGTCACAACTAGTGCATGGTGTTGCTGGCGAGCTAGTTACAACTAGTGTATAGTGTTGCTGGCACGCTTCGCTCGCTGCTCACCTTGATTGTCTGATCTCTCGTCAAGGTGACGATACTATTTGTGATTCGAGGTGAGAGCTGTCTAGATGCTGCAGGTGAAATTTTTGGGGAGGACATGTAATCTCTGGGACCTGCGTAGATTCTCGTTAGGTTTGACTTCGTCGAGGAGAGGATTTTAGATGCGGCGCTGCTTTCGCCTTTATTATTCAGGTGAATTATCCTATTATTTAAGATGTAGAGAATCACAGCGTTGAAGTGCTCGAATTGCGTCTCTTTCAACTCGCCCAGCGCAACATTTTTATCCAAAAAAGCGAGCAAGTTTTCCTCTCGGCTCCTGCTGTTTTTCGTTTCGCTGTGGAGCATGATTGCCATTATTTCACCGTCCTCCAAGGTCAACGAGCTGAGCCGTTTTTGGTGCTGAAAGTGCTCTTGCCACCTGCTGGGGCTGGCGGTTATGTTTGACAGTAAATGGGTATGCAATAGCCATTTTGGAAAATGTCCCTTCATGTCAACTCGCACCACGGCCTCCACCGAACACTCGTTGGAGGCCGTCTGTGTGAAGGTAAAGATTTGCCAGATTTCACCCCTGACTTGGCTTGGAGGAGTTGCTCTCTTACGACTCGTGCAAGGCATGACAATCTTTACGTGGGTGTTATCGTCCATGCGCTTGGTAATTGTCGATACGAAGAACTGACGTGGCTTGAACGGACGACAGAGCATCACATAAAACCTGATCTTGTGATGGTCATTGACTTTCTCCACCTCCTCGTACTCACTGTACTGCTTTGTGTTGTGAGAAGACTCGGTGTACAACACCAGCGATTCGAGGTTGGTACTCACTTTAGTTCTATAGACTGCAATGGCATCAGGGTTGTTCTTACTTGGGAAGAGGGCGAAGCAAGATGCAAGGGGAGTTTGTGTTGGCAACTGTTTTTTTGCTAGTTTCCCAGCTATCAGCAAACAATCAGCCTGTTTGAAAGCTCTTTCCTCGTCCAGGGTGTAGTTGTTGTTGACCGAAGGCATGGGGGAATTAGGCTGGGGAAGAAGGGGGAAAGTTGAAAATCGTTTTTTTTATTTTATAGCTTCGGCCTTCAAGAGGGCTTTCCTCGGAATAATTGTATTAAGAGAGTTATTTATAGAGGCCGAACTTATGGTTATGCTATATATATATTTTATAAGCACAATATGGGACTATTTAGCATAAGCATAAACTGCTTCAACAGCTCAAGTCAAAAATTTTAAAAATTTATTTTTTTACTTTTGTGCAAGCATATAGCAGCCAGCCCAGCAACCCCTACCACTCAAAACTCCGCATTCCCGTTCCACCTTGGGAAGGCGATGGCATCCCTAATATTCTCCACCCCGCAAACGTAGCAAACGAGCCGCTCGAAGCCGATCCCGTAGCCCGCGTGCTCAATCGTCCCGAATCTCCTCAAATCCAAATACCACCAGTACTCCTCCTGGTCCAGCCCAAGCATGTCCATTTTCCGCTCCAGCACCTCCAGCCTCTCCTCCCTCTGGCTCCCTCCAATCAGCTCCCCCATCTTCGGCACCAGCAAGTCGAACGCTCCGACAGTCTCCCCGTCGTCATTATCTCGCATGTAGAACGCCTTGATCTTCCTGGGGTAGTTGTAAACGAAGCAAGGTCTGTTGTCGAAGTGAACCTCGGTGAGCCACCGCTCGTGCTCGGTCGCAAGGTCCGTTCCGAATTTTACGTCCGGGAAGGCCCACTTGCTGCGCCGAGCGAAGCGAAGCGAAGAGAAGCGAGGCGCGTTTTAGCAAGATTTGTTGAGAAGATTAGTTAAGGTAAGTGGATGTAGCTATGTGAAAACAAATTCGCACGATCGCTTCGCTCGCTCACCTTTCGTCCTTGGCAATCTCAGCCTGGAGAAGTTTCACGGCGTCCGTGTAGGCGATCCGCTTGAACGCCTGCTCCCCCTCTCCGCCCAGCCTCAGCAGCCTGTCCTTGAGAGTCTTATCGTACTGCATCGTAAAGAAGTCAATCTCCTCCTCACAGTCAGTCAAAACAATCTTCGTTAGCCGTTTAAGTAGCCCCTCCGCGCTATCCATCGCCTGGCTCATCCCGGCGAAGGCAAGCTCAACCTCGAGCATCGTGAACTCGGCAAGATGCCGCTTCGTCTCGGAGTTCTCAGCGCGGAACGTTGGCCCGAAATTGTACACGTCGCCCAGCGCGAGGCAGTGGGTCTCCAACGACAGCTGGCCGGACACGGTCAAGTAAGCTGGCTTGGAGAAGAATTCCTTGTTTGGTTTGTTGGGTTTGGATGTGGGTGTGGGTGTGGGTGTGGGTGTGGGTGTGGGTGTGGGTTTGGGTTGCGGCGAAAGGGAAGCCTTTTTGGCCAGCATTTCTGCGACTAGCTGCGCAACCTGAGGATCCTTGTTGCTCTTTCCGTCGCTTTTCAGCTTTGAAATTTGGCCTCCGAGGGAAGTTATTTCGGCCGAGAGTTGTTGCGAGTCGAGTTGCTCCCCCCCCCCACCTTGCTCCTCGCCCCCATCACTTTGATCCCCCGTAACAATCCTAAACATCTCCCCCCCCCCCTCCGCATCGCTCATGGTAATAATCGGCGTTTGAACAAAGTGATGACCCTCCTCCCCCCCCAGCACCTCGTGAACACCCTGCGCTAGCCTTGACCTAACCCTTGCCACTGACGAAATCGTGTTCGTCCTCGGGCGGAGGTGGGCGATGGTGCGGAGGTATTCGAGGGAGTGGCGCTTCTTTGCGAGGGGGTAGGATGAGGGGGGGGAAGATCCCAGGAGGGAGAGGGAATTTACGACGAGCTCGAAGGACTGGGAGCCGCCGGAGGAGGGGCGGAGGAAGCCTGTCACTGAGAGGGATGCGCCTGTGGAGATGTCCAGGGCGGAAATGTCTACGGCAGGGGTGGAGGTGTCGTCGTGCAGAATGACGCATTGACAGCCGGAGAGGCTGCTTCCGTCGTTCAGATTTATGAAGGTGATGGTCTTTTGCGTTCTTATTGTTCGGACCCAGCCATTGATTGTTGTTGTGGTTGTTGTGGGATCACTGCTGGAAGTGGAAGCGGAAGTGGAAGAAGAACCAAGTTCAGCCGCTAATGCTTTAAGATTCTTGATTTTTAAGGATGAAGAGGAAGAAGAGGCATACAGCCGAACGGTGGAGCTGGAAGGGTGATGTGGTGAGGAGAATCGACTCAAAGCACCTCGTATCAGAATTTGACGACTTCGAGCTGGAAGATTCATCACTAGAGCGGATGTGAGCATTGAAGTCGCTAGCAGATGCAGCATTAATAGGAATTTAAAAGGCAGCCCTTGCATAAAAACAAAAGTGAATTAAAGGTGTTTTGCACTTTTGTGAAATGAGCGAAAAAGGGTTTTAACTTTTTATAAGAAGTTACACTCAAGTTAAAGAATTAGCGGTTACACCCCACAAGGTACCACAATGTGTCAATCCAAATAACATAAACTCCACACCCCACCACCAACCATGGGCTGTGCCTCGTCCAAAACGATCTCAAAAGTCTGTTTTGATGCGGAAGTCGCTTCTTCCAACAGCAGCGCAAATTCCCTTTCCGAAACAAAGTTTCGTGAGGAGCGATCAATGTTTGAGAGATCGGGCAAGGTAGACTACAACGAAGACGAGCTTGTTTTTGACTGCCGGCAAATGCTCGACGATCCCATGGGACAGAAGGCCCTCGCCACTGCGGCTGGTGAATACTTGAACAAGGAGAACTTGTTCTGCTGGGTGGATGTCCACGAGTTTCATTCTGTACCAACAATAGGTGAGTGAGCGAAGCGAGCGAGCCTTGAGAGGAAGACGAGCATACTCGCGATGAATTGAATCTTGCGAAATGGCTGCAGACATAATGGCTACATCCACTACTAAACTAACTTTTAACCCGCTCATTCTTTTGACTCGCTTCACTCGTGTTGCTCTTGCTTCATTAAAAATGCCCCTCGCACCTTCCGCTCGGCACAGATTTTCGCCGTTGCTTAGCATTCCAAATTTTTAACAAGTACATCAAGCCGGACGCCCCGATGCTAATAGGTGGGGTGCCTGAGGACGAAGTGGCGTTCGTCACTGAGGAAATTAGTTTGGCTAGGAGTGAGAGGAAGCCCCTTGGTCGAGATTTGTTTGATGTGATAGGTCAAGTTTGCTTCAAGGAGGTGAGTTTTATATTTGTAGTTGTGTGTTTTGTGTTGTTGTTGTTTCCTAAGGTCGATTTATTCTAACCCACCCACCCACCCCCTAACTTAGCTCTACAACGGCACCTATCTCCCCTTCCGAAAGACAGCCGGCTACAGACAATACAAAACCACCTACAAGCGCACATACAATCGAATAAGAACAGAAGACTTTGAGTACGTTGGGTCGTTGGGTCAAGGAGGCTTTGGGAGGGTTGTCCACGCAAGGAAAAAATCAACGAAGCAGCACTTGGCGATGAAGATCCAGCTAAAGACTGCTCTGCTGAGACACTTTAGGTCCGACATTGCTGCGCTGCAATCCGAAAAACTTGTTTTTGCTAGCTGTCAGCATCCATTTATCGTATCAATGGAGTACAGCTTCCAAACGGATGGATTGGTGTTCATCGTGTTGGATTTGGTGACGGGTGGAGATTTGCACCAGGCGAGGAAAGGTGAGAAATGGAAAGAAAAAAAAATTGATGTTTTTTACAAAACATACCAACTCTTTTATTTTCGCAGCATGTCCCTCCCGCCGCCTTCCAGAGGACAGAATGCTTTTTTACGCTGCGGAAATCGTCCTTGCGGTTGACCACTTGCACGAGATGGGTATCATCTACCGCGATTTGAAGGTGAGTGAGCGAGCCTTGAGGAAAAGACTCGACAGACGGCTACATTCACTACTGAACTAACCCACTCAATTCGTTTGGCACCTTCTTCGCTCGGCGTAGCCCCAAAACGTGCTCTTGCGCGCGGACGGGCACGTGCAGCTGACCGATATGGGGCTAGCGGCACCCCTAGACATGGCGTGGGAGTGGGTTGATGATGGTGACGAAGAAGATGACGACAGCAGCAACATCAATAATAGCAATGGCAACACTCCTCCACACTCGCGCGTGATAACACCGCCAAATAGCAACCCTCCTAGCAGAGGGGCTAGCAGGGACTACGCGCATGGAGATAGTGACGTCGGGGAGAGCATTAGTAGGTGAGCGAGCAAAGCCGCAAAATTGCTACAGACAACTACCCCAACTACTTAACTTTACCCACTCATTTCTTTTTACTCGCTCATTTTGCTCTTGCTTCATTAAAAATGCGCCTCGCTTCGCTCGGCGCAGTAATGGTACCAATAAGAGCATGCTGGTGAATGATCTGGAGGGCAACATGCAGCACGATCAAGAGGTAATAACGAAGCATCTGGAATCGAAGAAGAATGCGGGCAACGAAACTCGAGCATCGGGCGATTCTGGAAACTATTTTAAACGCCGCTTCTCGGGTGGCAACAAAATTGGGGATAATCAGCTGGGTTTGAGCGAAAGCGCACAACCCAGGAGTGAAGCGGGCAGCGAACTTGATGGAAAGGGGAGCGAGATTGAGGCAAAATTGGAGAGCTCGTTTGCGCATTTGCGCGAGCGGAAGAGGTGAGGGTTTGGACGACATGACATGACGAGAAGGCAATAACAAAACTAACCAAACGCACAGGTCTGAGTCACGACTCAAAACCAAAGTTGTGAGGTCGCAGAACGCGCCCGGCGAAGACCCCCACCCTAATCCCCCTCTTCAAGCGGAGGACAGTTTCAGCAGCAATTTTGGTAATAGCGAAGGAACATCGAACAGCCACGCGAGCCTCTCGTCGGCCCACTCGACGATCCACTCGTCAACAAAATCCTCCTCGACTCATCCCTCCACGCAGCGCAAAGCTAGCTTCAAGCAGGACCTGCAAAACCGTGCCCCGGTTCGAAACATGATCCGGAAGAACAGCAATTTGAATGTGGGGACGAGCAGGAAAAATTTGACCAGGGGAGAGAGCTTGTTGCACGAAAACTTGAGAACGAACGAGGAGAAGCCCTACATACCGGAGAGGAGGAAGAGCATCGTGGGGACGAGAGGGTACATGGCACCGGAAATGGTGGAGCTACGGCTAAAGAGCTACGACAGGGTGGAAGGGTATACGGAGGGGGTGGACTGGTTTGCATTGGGGGTGACAATGTTTGAACTGTTGACTGGAAGACGCCCTTTTGACAGGAAGAGGGGGCAGGCGCCACCCGCGCCAATTCACGAATTGGACAGCTTGTACAATCAACTTGCATTGATTGAGGGAATCAGTGACGAGGACGCTAGCAGGTGAGCGAGCCAACGAGCGAACGAGCAGGAAATTTATTGCTAATCCCCCAATTCAGGTTGAAGAAGGACATTGAGGAGTACGAGCTGTTAATGGCGCCGCTGACCTACCCGCGCTACATCAGCGAAGAGGCGCAGAGGCTGATGGACGGGCTGATGGAGAGGAAACTGGACAATAGGTTGGGGTGCTTAATGGACGGTACTATGAGCATCAAGAAGGTGAGTGAGCGAAGCGAGCGAGCCTTGAGGCGCTCACTCACCTTGAGGAAGACGAGCATACGAGCCACTACTAAACTAACTTTATTCCACTCAATTCGTTTTCGCACCTTCTTCGCTCGGCGCAGCACATTTTTTTTAGAGGGGTGGATTGGGATGCAGTGCTAGATCTGCAGGTCGTGCCGCCGCACATACCCGAGGAGCCGCTTGCGGCCCCAATCAGGCCCAAGTACAGGTGAGCGAGCGAAGCGAAGCGAGCGTGCCTTGTGACAGAAGAGTGTGCAGCGACTAACCCACTCTTGCTCTCTCTCGTGCGCAGTGATTTTGCCGATATGATGGCCAGTTTTGAAGTCAAGGGGGGGAAGCCGAGTCGGTACGACTGGCAGGAGGTTCCTAAGAGCGACAGCGGGAAGGCGAGGTTCAAGGACTGGGATTGGATTAGTCCCTTCACACTAAAAAAAGAATTGGGGATACATCAAGAAATGGCGCTCTTGAAGAACTTGGGCTAGAAGCGAGGGTTTTAATAATAATATGTATTGGAGTATTTTGGAAAAGCTTATTAAAGCTCAAATTTTCAAACAATTTTGTCAGCACTTTCTTGCATTGCACTTTCTACCATATATTTATCTGTTCGGGGTTGGGTTATGGTCTCTATAACAAGGAAGCCAGCCCACTCTTGTAGGCGCTGCACTCCTGAAAACTGTTGCACCTCACACAAATGATCTGCAACCCACCGGAATTGCAGACCGCCTGTGGGTTCCTCGGCCTCAGTGCAATGGTGAAAATCCCCGGGTCGCTCTGACTTTGTTTAATGTCAGCAATGTCAACCGTACTAACGAACCCGCTGACCCCCCCTCCCGTCCCCCACACGAAGCAGTAGCTGTTGTTTCTCTGCGCGTCGTTGGGGCAAACTTCCCCCCCCATGACAACCTTGAATTCGAACTTCCTCTCGCTGTTCCTCTCCTTGATCTTGAGCTCCCTGCTCGTTGTAAGCCACCCGAAGTCGTCCATGTTGACGCTGTCGTCCTGGTTTTGTTCACCAAGGTTGTCATCATTCTGAAGCTGCTGCTGCATGACGCTCTGCGCCTGCAGCCGCTCGAGAACTCCGCTCTCGCTCGACTTGCTCATAAAGTGCTGCTGCTTGGCCATGAGCATCTGCTCCTCCTCGATCTTCCGGACTCGCTCCTGCTCCATGGACATCTCCATGATTTTCATTTCTCGAGCTTCCCTGGCGTCCTTCTCCAGCTTCATTTTTGCCGCGTCCTCGTTGATGCTGCTGTTCGGCTGCTGCTGCTGCTGCTGCTGCTGCTGCTGCTGCTGCTCCTCCCCCTCCTTCTCAACAATAGACTCCTCCTCTACACCATCCCCGCCGTCCGCATTGAGCAGCGCCTGAAGTTTCTTCTCCTTCCACATGACGTCCTTCAACAAAACTCCACACCTCCTCTCCTCCTCCAAGTGCATCAGCCTGAGCTCCTCCGTCCTGACCGTCTGCATGATATCGTCCAGGTCCTTCCCATTTCCATTCCCATTTCCAATTCCATTTCCATTCCCACTCCCATTCCCACCATCCCCTACCCCCTTGAGCTTACTCGGCCTGCTCCTCTTGAGCTCCTCAATCCTACTCTTAATTTCCGCCCCCTTCTTCCACAAGTACTCCCCCTGCCTCTCCATCAATCCACTCGCAAACGCCTTGAACTCCTTAACGTGCTGCTCCTCCTCCTTCTCGTTCTTAAAGGGCGAAAACGCCTGCCCGTTCTTCCTCGTCATCGTCTTGGCGAGCTGCGCCTCGCTCTCCCTCTGCTTCTTCTTCATGCTGACGTTGTGCGTCGCGTTGCTGTTCCCCGTCTGCTTAATCCACCCAGTTTCCATCCCCCTCTTCCTCTCGTCATCCGCCTCCCGCTCCTTCTTGCTCGGGCTCTTGCGGCTCTTCGGACTTGAATTGGAATTGGAATTGGAATTCTCCCTCTCCAGCTCCACCTCCCTCTCCCTCTCCCTCTCCCTCTCAACCCTCGCAGCATCAATGCTCATCTTGTTCGGCGTCGCCTTGATCACCGCCAGCTCCTTTTCGTACGCCTCCTCAATCTCGTCCTTCTCCGTCTCTAGCGTGAACCTCCTCTCCTCCAGATCGTCGAGCTTGTTATCGTACTGCTTGTCAGTCAACACCTTCTCCTGGAGCTCCAGGTCAACGTACCCCTGCTCGAGCTCCTTCTCCTTACTCGCAATCTCCTCGTCCATCTCCAACTTGTTCTCGTTCAAGTTTCTCACCATATCCTCAACAACCTGCATGGCATTCTTCCCCCTTGAGCTTGAGCTCGAGCTCTCGGGCATTCCCTGCGTTGTATGCACACCAACCCCATTCCCATTCCCATTCCCATACTCATTCTCCACACCACCGTTTTCGTTTTGGTCTACAAAATCCTCGTACGGCTCCATGTACACATTCGGCCTAGCGGACATCCCCTCCCCCCTCGTCCTAGCCATGACAAAGTGACTACTCGCCGACAGCTTGAAGAAGCTCCCTCGCCGATCGTCCTTCTTAACCAATATCCCCTCATCCCCCTCAATCTCCCTGGCATCCCTCGCCCTCAGCTCCTCGACAGTACTCCTCGGATTCTCGTACCTCGCATCGAAAACGAGCCCCGCGGGAAGATGCGGCGCAATAGTAGCGCCGTCCTTACACACGGGGGGGGCAACGATCGTCTGGCCCGTCCCATCCCCAACAAGAATCGCCCCGTCAACCTCGTTCCCCCGTCCCCTCCTCGTCCGAAACGTCTCCGGATCGTCGTCGGCGAAAAGCAAGTTCACCACCACGGGCTCCCCGTTTCGGTCGGCGGTTATGCCGGCAACGCCGTCCGTCGCGGGGGGAAGGGCGCACCTTGCATCGACGAACTTGCAGTAAACGCGGAAGAGCTGGAGGAGGTAGAAGTCCGTGTCGGCGAAGTTAATCCATTCGTCCACGGTCCAGAGCAGGTCTATTTTCAGGGCGGTGAAGATCTTGAACAGCGCCGTGACGTTCGCCCTGTACTCCGCCAGGGAGCGCGGGTGCCGGTAGATTGTGGACGGGTCGATGGGGACGCCGTTCGCTAGGGACGGGCCGCAGAAGTGGAAGAGGACGCAGAAGAGGGAAACTCCGTTCGAGAAGGAGTTGCAGAGCTGGCCGAAGCCGGCCCGAACGGACTCGACTTCGGAGTGAATTCCGTCGAACTCGATCTCGACATTTGCGTTCATTGCGTCCAGGGGGAGGTCCCGCCTGTACTGCTTCAGAACGATGTTATACCACATCATCATGCTCCTTGTCGCCTCCTTTCGGAGGGTCTTCATCACGTAAACCTCGAAGACTTCCGCCAGGAGAACTGAGATTTTCTCAGTCTGGCCGGAGTAGATGTCCAGAGCGGAGGGAACTCGAGTGTTGTTCACCCGGCCGCCTCGCCAGATAACCGAGAGGGCCTGCTCTATATTCGCCACGGCAGGTTTCCGCGACAGAGGGCGCTTGTGTAGGTTCTTGAACTCCGTCCCCGGGACGAGCTTCGCCATCAACCTGCACAGAAAAAGACCGTTGCATAGATCGATGTGCACAGAGTGTAGCTCGAGCTTCTTCGGCCAGACCTTCAGTAAATTCACCCAGCGGAGGTAACGCCGGAGCTTCTGGATCGATATCTTAGGTTTCTGGAGGTGACTCTTCAGGAGCAACGTCCGCTCGTACCCTCCGACGAACTTGCTGTTTGCAGATTTAGACAACAGGGACGTCGTGGGGGTGAAGGAGTTTTTGGAGGATTTGGGACCGCGACCGCCGCGGTCCTGATACGAGCTCGTGTCCGAAAACTCACTCTCAGACTTCTTCTCCTCGTCGGAGTCGGAGTCCTCGTCGGAATCGGAGTAGGACTTGCCCTCCTCGTCCTCGCCCATGGTCCCGTAGGGTCCCTGTGGGACCTCCGCCTCCTCGTAAGAGACGCTACCCGCTGCCGCCCTAAGTGGAACGACGTCCTCGTCACCCCACTCGTGGTGCCCCGCGAGCTTGCTCGGGGGCTTCCCCCCGTGGCCTTTGTGGGTGTTGATCGGTTGGTTGAGGTGAGCCTCCGTGACCCCGTCAGCGAGCTGGAACGCTCCGGAAGTTGGGACCGCGCTGGTGGCTGAAGCAGCCGAGAAAACTGAAGCTGGGGGAAGCATGGGCGGCATGTTTGGTGGCATTGGTGGTGGCATCATCCCTGCAATCGGCGGCATGAACATAGGCATCTGGCCCATGTTCATCCCCGGTGGCATCGGTGGCATCGGCGGCATCCCGGCCATCATATTCGTATTCATATTCATATTCATATTCATCCCGGGGGGGGGCAAGGGCATCGAGGGCATCGAGAGCATCGTCCCAGCCGGGACAGTCGGCGATGCAAGCGTCGCCCCAGCCAAGATACTCGGAGGAGGAGGCCGAGGAGGAGGCCCTCCGGCCATTGCCGGTGCCGGTGGTGGCGCCATTGGTGGCGCCATTGGTGGCGCCATTGGTGGCGCCATTGGTGGCGCCATTGGTGGCGCCATTGGTGGCGCCATTGGTGGCGCCATTGGTGGCCCTCCGTCCACCGGTGTCCCTCCAACCATTGGTGGCGGCCTTGGTGGCGGTTTGCCCATCGCTGTTGTTGCTGGGTGTGGTGGCACTGCCTCTGGTGGTTTCGGTGGCTTCGCATTGTCGGCCGTTGTTTGCGCTTCTCCGGACGCCGGACGAGGAGGGCCCTTGAGCGGAAGTTCCCGGGGGGGCGGTAGTCCCCGGGGCGGACCACCAATTCCGCGGGGGGGGGGGAGTTT
>BRYC01000589.1:2872-19974 GCA_030267985.1 Parmales sp. scaly parma | reverse complement strand
CGTCTCTTCCTTCCTCAAGTCGAAAACCTTCTCAACAGTCATTCCACCAGCAGCGCCGATCCCAATCCAATTTTGGATCGGGCCGCACACTTCCTCAACCTTTAGCAAGCCGCGACCAACAACGCTGCCCAAGACGCTAGCATGCCCAACCCCCTCAACCGCACTCTCCCTGAGCGCAGTGACCCTCTCCGCGCTGAGCACGTCCCCATCGATGGGCACGAGATCGAGGTGGAACTGAATATGCCGAGCGAAATATGCGAGATTATTTGCATTTTCAACAAACGAATGAGAGCAGTGAGCGACATTCCAAATTAGTTGAGTAGGTTAGTTCAGTAGTGGTGTTCAGTAGTGGTGTTCAGTAGTGGTTCAGTAGTGGTTCAGTAGTGGTTCAGTAGTGGTTCAGTAGTGGTGTTCAGTAGTGGTTCAGTAGTGGTTCAGTAGTGGATGTAGCCATGCATAGTAATGTCGTTCGACGGAATGAAACTCACCTCTTTGATGCGCTCGACGAATTCCATAGCCCCAGCCTTCTCGAGGAGGCTCTCGCACAGCAGCGAGGAGCTAGGCGCGAACACGATCGTGTAGGACTCGGTGACGTTGGGGGGGAGGGCGGCCTGCCGCCGCTTGATTTGGGCGGCGAGAACGGGCATGAAGCTGGGGAGGGGGCGCACCAGGAAGATTATTGTTGAGGGGTAGGAGGAGGGAGGGGGGCCAAGGTGTTGGAGGTGGTTGGTGGGAAGGGGGGGAGGGAGGGGGAAGTTCAGGTTGGAAATCAACGTCAAAGACAAATCGCAGAAATACTGCACCCCATGCTTCTTCAAGGTCTTGGTCCCTTCAGGAATTATCAGGTTCAGGATTCCACCCAGGTTCGAATCCAATACGAGGGCCTTTGTTGAGTTCCTGGGGGGGTCGCCGGGGGAGCAGGGAGCGTGGGTGGACAGTAAGTCGAGGAAATCATCCCGAGCGTCCATCCTAAAGGGAGATAGATCACATGGACCCGTTGTGAGATCGGGGACTTTGAACATTCCCAGTGTGGGCTTCCAAAATAGATTGAAAACCTTGCAAACTTTGCACATTTTTTGATGACTTGCCTCACTTTTGCTTCCCATTCATCACGTGATTATAGGGTTAGGACTAGACATGGAACTAATGGGCGACCTAGGGCACACTGACCAGCTCTCTTCGGTCCGGCTTGAACTACAAGTCGCCACGAACAGAATCACAGATCTCACCCTTGCCAACAAAACCCTCGAATCCGAGATCTGTCGCCTCAAGGAGTGTTTGGTTTTTCACGGCATCGATGCAAAGGGTTATACTAGAGCCTCACTCGGTCACAGTCAGCAGGACCCCCCCTCCCCCCCCCTCAACCCCAATGGCAATCCCAATCCCAATGGCAATCCCAATCCCAATCCTTCCACATCCACATCCACATCCACAACAAACTGGGACGAATACTTTTCCTCCCTCCCCACCCCAAGCCCCACCCCCACCCCCACCTCCCTTGCAGTTGCAATTCCCAACCTTCACACCTCTTCCAATCCTCTCTCGTGCGCAATCACGCCAACAATCCTCATCACCTCTGGTGCCGACAACAATGTCAAGTTCACGCAGTGGGGCGTAGCTTGCGGTCCTGGCGGTCCCTCCTCTGCAGTTTCCGATGCTCTCTCGGTCGGCACCGACGCTCCCGTTGTGACAATGGCAACAGCCCAAATATCCCACGGCACAACTCTCTTGGCTGTTGGGTGTATGGACGGTAATTCCTACCTAATAGAGCATTGCTCAGGCTCAGGCTCAGGCTCAGGCTCAGGCTCAGGCTCAGGCTCAGGCTCAGGCTCAGGCTCAGGCTCAGGCTCAGGCTCAGGCTCAGGCTCAGGCTCAGGCTCAGGCTCAGGCGCAACAGCAACAACAACGAAAACGAAGCTAACCAAAAAGCACGACAAGTTCGTGAAGAGCACCTCGTTCAACCCCACCAACTCCCTGCTTGCCACCGCGAGCAGCGACGGAAAGATTCACGTTTACAAGTCGGACTCAACCTTTGCGAAATCTATCTTCACCTCGTTGTCAATAGAGTCGATAGTTTTCACAACCGACACCCAGCTCTGCGTAGCCTCGCGGGACTCATCATTTTTGAAGTATTTTGACGTAGAGGAAGACGCCACCACTGCGGCGTTTTGCACAAGTTTGAACGGCGAGAGGGGCAGGTGAGTCTCAATCAGTCTTTGCTTGCTTTGATGAAGACGAGAAAACGAGCCACTACTAAACTAAAACCACAACTCACTCGATTCGTTTGGCACCTTCTTCGCTCGCGCGCAGCTTCGACGAGCACTGCTCGTTCAGCGTCCTGTCGCTCAAAATGTGCGACAAGAACCCCAAGCTGCTCGTTGCAGCAACGGACAAGGACAGGAACATTGTTTTCGAGACTGGGACGAGCTGCCAAGTGCGGAACTTGTACGGGCACAAGGCGAACTCGTTCAGCAACCCGCGAGCCGTGTTTGGCAGTCCAAGTGGGGACGTTGTGATTGGCAGTAGGTGAGCGAGCGAAGCTGTAGGATCCGTTTAAGTGCTGTATTGGCCAAACAATGATGACCAAGCTAACCCACCCAATTCGATTGATGACACCTTCTTCGCTCGGCGCAGCGAGGATAACAAGATATACAGCTGGGACTTGAGGGACGGAAAGGTTGTAAGCACGATCGACGATGTCCACAGAGGTGTCGTTAGAGACATGAATTTTAGCTCAGGGACGCTTGTGACGTGCAGTTTTGACAAGATCGTGAAGGTTTGGACTTGACTTGACCATTGGTTAGGAATCAATAAACATTTTATGCGAACATTAAGGTATGGTATTGGCTTTGCCATTTATATTACACGATCGGAGGTAAGAAACCCGCATCGTCAAACTCCCCCGGCTGATCCCAACCCAAATTCTCAATTTCTGCCTCTCTGGCGACCTTCGCGAAGGTCGCCGCTGGTGGCGTCTTTTCTCTCGATTTCTTCGCTCTACTCCACCCCGCGGCGCTCTTCTTAAGCAGATCACTCGCACTTGCGTTAGCCTCAGCAACAGTTCCTCTGATGCTCTCAATGCTAACGTCATTTTCTCCCCTCTTCCCAGAGACAACCCCAACCCCACCCCCAACCCCAATTTCCACTTCCATTATATTATCCGTTTCCGCTGCCAGCACCACCGCCTCGTTCTTCTTAACCACCACCTCATTCGGCTTCTTAACCAGCGCATTCCTCTTCCACGTTTTTGCCAGTTTCATGACGCTCATGCTCCTCATGACCTCCTTTTTGAATACTGGTTTTTCGATTTTCTTGGTAATTTGTGTGTCCCCTTCCCCACCCTTGAGCTCATTTTTGCCCTCCTTCAAGTTCCTCCTGTCAACGTTGCAAATGGGGCATACGCAGCTGGCTCCCTCGCTCTTCTCATCCCCCAACCCCAGCTCCTTCAGCCGCCTCCACCTCTCCCCCGACCACTTTTTGTGCAGTTTCCCGTACCTATTTTTGATCTTGTTCAAAACTGGTACGCGAACCTGTCAAAACGGAATTAAATTGAAATTGAATTAAATGGTTGGTGGTGGCTCATCTCTCATTCATTGTTGTCTGCAGGCTCAGGCTCTACTAAGACAAATTTTTGATTTTTTGAGGTGTGAAACCCCACCCCCCCCCCTTTCCGCTGCGCTTGGCTTTCCGCTGCGCTTGGCTTTCCGCTGCGCTCGGCTTGATGGACGCAGCTCCTCCCTCCCTCGCTACCGCTCGGTCGATCGCAATGGACGCAGCTTCGCTCGCTGCGCTCGCTCGCGGGCTCACCTTAACCAAGTTCTCAACACGCTTTTTCATGTCGTTGAAGCTTATGTGCCCCCCGTTGGCTCCCCCCTGCAGCGCTTTTCTTAGATCGGAAATTTCTCCCACCGTGCTGCTCAATTTCTCCTCAAAGTTCCGCTCCTGCAAAAAGCTGAAGAACATAAGGGCACCGTAGGACTCATCGCCTTGCATTAATTCTTCGTACTTGTTGGAGTTCAAAGCGCTCACTTCTGCGGTGAGCTGCAGGAGCTGGAGCTGCGCCGAGCGAAGCGAGGCGCATTTTTAATGAAGCAAGAGCAACGAGCGAGTCCAAGAAATGAGTGGGTTAGTTTAGTGGGATGTAGCCATTATGCTTTATGTCTGTAGCCATTTCGCGGGATTCATCGCGAGCATTCTCGTCTTCATCAAGGCTCGCTCGCTTCGATCGCTCACCTGGAGATCTTCGTACTTTTCGATGGAAATCGTGTCGCCATTATCGTTGTTGTTGTTGTTGTTGTTGTTGCTGCCCACCTCCACCTCCAAATCGAACTTCCTATCGAAACTCGCCGCCCTCCCTCTCGCGCCCTTCTTCAGCTCGCTCTCTTCGTAGTCAATCGCAAGTGATTCTGCAGCGGTGTTGATATTTGAGTTTTTTTCAAGCAGCAAATTCAGCCTATCATCGGTTCTAGAAACTGACTTGATCAGCTCGTCGCAGGAGGACCTCATGTTCCCCAGATTCAGAGCTTCATAGAGCTCCTCGGAGCGGTCTACGTTGTCGTCTTCTGCTCCGTTGACTACAACTTGCACGAAACTCCCCTCGAGCTTGTCTAGCTCGTTGGCTGATTTGTCGAGAATCTGTTGCCGACCGAGGAGCTTTCCGAGCGTTCCGCTCGCTTCAATCCAATTCGTCATTAATTTTCGAACCGCTGGCCACGATTTCTTACTCGAGGAGCTGATTCTTTTGTCAATCGAAGTGAGCTCCTTGGTCAACGTATCGATCATGCCGTTGTGGCGCTTCACCGTTGATCTCAGGTTGTTGCACCGCGAATCTAGCATATCCTTAACGTTTTGACCACTGTACGGGTGGCTGAATTTTTTCTCCGCTTGAATGATAACGTTGCCCAAATTACGCCGTAAAGCAGGCGTTAACTGATCGTCAATGGCGCCAAACAGGTGCTGCAGCGGCGGCAACAATTTCTCTGTCAAAAACAGCTCAGCCCTGCCAGCATCTTTGATGACAACCGCGTTTGTTATGCTTTCCCCAGCCGCTGCTGTTTTTTTTGCCCGTATCGAGCCAACCCAGCTTTCCACCAGTTTTAAGAAGCCCTCGTTGTTGGCGGAGGCGGAAAGATCATTGTCGTACCAATCGATATTTATATTGTCAATAGCGGAAATATTCTTGTTTTCTTTTGCGGCCATTTTCTCCATTTCCGCGTTCAAGTACTTTTCAACCTTCATCATTTTCGTTTCCATGTCTTCCTCTCTCTTGCTAACGTTCTCGCTCATAATCTTCATATTCTTCTCGCTCTTCTCCAGCTCCTGCTCCATGTCGTTAAACTGCTTCTGCAGCTGTTCGATTATTTTTTGCTGGCAATACATTTATATATTATGTTAGTTTGAGAAATTGGCTCGCTATTCATTTCTCGTTCCGCTCGCTCACCTTTCCGTTCTCATCACTCGTTAAACTCATCATCTTCATCTTCTCCTCGTTCTCGGCACTTTTCTTCAATTTGTTGAGCTCCTCGTTCCTGTTATTCGACACCTCCTCAAGTTCCTCGAACTTCACCTCAAGCTGTTTGAATTCGATGTCCTTCTCCGTCAAGGACAAATTGAGCAAATCTATGTTTTCCTGCATGGCCATTTCGCTCAGCTCGAACTCTTTTTTAAGCAGCTTGACGAATTCCTGGTTGGTAATTTCGCCCGCCTCCTCGTCCAATTTCTCAAGGCCCGTTTTCAGCGCAGCTTCCTTCTCACGGAAAATGTTTTCCATTACCGACAACCGGCGTTCCTCGACGTCCATCTTCTTGGTCATTTCCACCAGCGTCTTGTGCTTAACAGATTGGGTAGTTAGCTGCTCATCCACTTTTTGTTCGGCAGCCATGTGCTCTTCTTTCTTTTTCAGCAGGAGCTCGTTGGCCTGCTCAAGATCGTGAATTTCCTGTGCCGAGTGAAGCGAAACACATTTTTAATGAATCACAAACAAACAAACCAAGCGAGCCAAACGAAATGGGAGGGTTAGCTTAGTAGTGGATGTAGCCGACTGCAGCCATTTCGCGAGATTCATCGCGAGTATGCTCGTCTTCCTCAAGGCTCGCTCGCTTCGCTCGCTTCGCTCAATCACCTTGAATTTCGTTCTTAGCTGCTGCATCTCCTCATCCAGCGCTAACCCCTTCGTACTGTGTTCGAGATGCTTAGCTTTTTCGGCCTCCAACATTGAATTGTATTTATCTTCGAGCTCCAGCTCCCGCTGCTTGGTATTTTCCAGTATCGTGCTCGTCAAGTTTTGGGAATTTGCTTCAAGATTTCCTTGACTTTTGCTCAATTCGTCCTCTCTCATTCCCAGCTCCTTCTCCTTTACGCCCAGTAGCACTTCCCGCTCCTCCACCGACAACTCTAGCTTGTTAACGCTCTCCTCGCGAATATTTAGCTCATTCACCAGTTTCATTTGCGCGGCCATTTGTGAATTGCTGTCTCCTGAATTTTTAGCCGCCATCTCCTCAAACATTTCTTTTTGGCTCTTCATCATTTCTTCTAAATTCCCGACCATCTTGTCCTTTGATTGGACGAGATTCTGCAATCCTTCGCTCTTCAGGAATTGCGACTTCAAATTTGTTTCTGTGTCGGCCAGAGAGCTTTCCGACTGCGCCGAGCGAGCAGGGGGGAGGCGAGCGAGCCGAACGAATTGAGTGGAATAATGTTAGTTTAGTAGTGGACGTGGGTGGCTGTAGCAATTTCCGCTAGTTCGCTAGCTCACCTCCGCAAGTTTTATTCCCAATCGTTCCTTATCGCCGACAAGTTGTTCATTTATTTTGGTGAGATGATCAATTTCAAGAGCAAAGTTCTCGGTTTTCTTCTGCTTCGACTCAGATCCAATTTTTAGTTCTTTGAGTTGGTTGGCGGACTGGGTGCTTTTTTCGGTTGCTTCGTTGAAAAGCTGTTCATTTTTCTCAGCACGCTTTGCAAACACACGATTTTCTCGCTCAAAATCATTGGCTTTTTTCGTTAAAGTTTCCTGCTCCGGCGCCGAGCGAAGCGAGGCGCATGGTATGGTTAGATGCAGTAGTGTGTGTGGTGAAGCCGTCTGTAGCTATTTTCGCGGGATTCATTGACGAATCTTCCTCTTACCATGGATGATTCCAATGATCGCCACTCGCTCATGTGCTCGCGCACAATAAGGTCATCGCAGTCGTACTCTTTCAAAAATTGCCCGAAATAGTCCAAAGAAGTTTGGGTCGGGTTTCTCTTCCCCCACTGTTTCTTCTCAGTTTGAATATCAACGTTAACCATTATCTTCTTGCTGCTCGACTGGGTCTTTATTCTCATCGACTCCATGTCGCTCATCGTTTGCATGTCCATCTGCAGGCTGTTGATCTGCTTGTCTTTCTCTCTCATAAGTTCCTTCGCCTCTCGCGCGGCAATTTGGTACGAGGAGATCATGTCGTTGATGGCGGAGGCAGAAGCAAATCCCGATGAGGAGTTGGAATCGGATGACGACTTTCGGAGCAATTTAGGGGATTTGAGGGGGGAAGCAACCTTGGTGCCGTTCGTGTTTGACTTGGCGAACAGCTCTGCACTGAGCGTGGCATTGTTACGCTGCTCGTTCGCGAGCTGAAGCTCGAGGAGGTCGGTATTCTGCTCGAGCTGGCGCATCTCGTTGGTGAGCTCTTGGCGGTTCTCCTCAAACTTATCCCGCATCGTGTTCATCTTACTCGTCGCCTGCGTTCTGTACAGGTCGAACTCCTTGTGCTTCGCCGAGCGAAGCGAGACGCATTTTTAAAGGAGCACGAGCGAACCGAGCCAAGCGAGCCAAACGAATTGAGTGGAATAACGTTAGTTTAGTAGTGGATGTAGCCATTATGTCTGCAGCCAATTCGCGGGATCCATCGCGAGTATGCTCGTCTTCCTCAAGGCTCGCTCGCTTCGATCACTCACCTGCCGCTCCAAGGTTTCACCCTTAACCTTCATTTCTCCCTCTAAATCGTGAAACACCCCGTTTTGCTTCTCCAGCTCCTCCGCCAAATTCTTTAGCTGCGCCGAGCGAAGCAAGGCGCATTTTTAATGAGGCAAGAGCAAAACGAATGAAACGAGACAAAAAATAATTGAGTGGAATTATGTTAGTTTAGTAGTGGGTGTAGCCGTATCAGATCATTTCGCGGGATTCATCGCGCGCTCGCTCGCTCACTCACCTCCTCCATGGTCAGGCTCTTGTCATGCTTCATGCAGCTGCTTATCTTGGCCAGCGTGTCCACAATGTACTGCTTCGCCTGAGTACAGTTGTCCATCACCTCCGCGTTCTTGCTGCTCGTTTCGCTCTCGTTCAGCATTTCGATGAGCTCTGTGGCGTTCGCCTCGCTCAGCTGCAGCGAGCGAAGCGAGCATGAATTGGAAGGTGGTTAGTTTTGTGTTCGCAAAGAGGTGCGCTTGGCACGCAACGCCTGCTCGTCGTTCCGCATTCACACACACACACTCGCTTCGCTCGTCGCGGTATCTCACCTGCAGGTCGCTCGCCAACGTTGTCAGGGTTTTCTTGCCATTGTCAGCCATGAGCGTGAAGTCGTCGAAAATGCTGTCCATGTGGTACTTTGACGTGTGCTCTACAGAGCTGTCAGCGTCGGCGGCATCATTCTTGTTGTTCCACTCGGATATTATGTTCTCGATCTTTATGTTCACGTTGGAGAGGTCGTTCTTGAGCGCCCGTTTGGGGCCAGAGATAGACTGGGGGGTGGAGGGCGTGGGATTTTGTGGCATTAGGGGGGAACGGGTAGGTTGGGGCTTCTTCTTCTTAGAGTCCTTTCGTTTGATGAGGTGGGCAGGGACGAGATTCTTGTCGTGGATTGAAGTCATTTTTCTCATTTGGAATTTCTGCGAAGATTTTGGTGCCGGGAGAAGGGAAGTGATGGAATTGTGGGTTTCCATGTTAATCTATGATTCTAATAATGGCCTCATGGTTTTTGGTTGCTGTAAGAAAACGGTGGCGTCGTGGAGAATATCTTTTGGCAACGGCCCGAAATCGCGAAAAAAAGAAAAAAATTGATTCAAGTACAACTCGAAGAGTCATGTCCACGAGCAAAACACAGGTAGCACTCGAAATCGAGTACTCAGCCCTGGCCCAACACTCCCCAGGAGGAGTTTACGTAATCCCATCGCTCGACGATGAATTGATTTGGTTTGGGGTTGTCTTTTTACGTGCAGGTGTGTATAAGAACGGCATTTTTAACTTCAGGATAGACCTACACAACTACAACGAGGTAAACTGCTGGCCCGGCATAACGTTCAAGAACAGGGTGTTCCACCCTATGGTTGGGGAGGAGTCGAACGATTTGGACCTGAAGGAGTATTTCCCTAATTGGGAAAGCAAGAACACGTCGCTCGTTACGGTGCTCACGTACGTGAAGAAGATCTTCTACATGAAAGCGAGTGAGTACGGCAAGGAGGTACTAGAGTCCCCTGGGAACGTTAGGGCATGCGAGTTGTTCAACGGGGGGGAAAGCGAGAGGGCAGAATATATAGAGGAAGTGAACCGGTGTGTTGAATTGAGTCAGGTGGAAATGTTCGAATGCGAAGAGTGTAGTAGTTTGAAGTTTAGCGAAGAGGAGAAGGCGCATGGAATTTTGAAAAATCTCTTGGTTGGGGATGAAAGTGAGGAAGGCAGTAGTGTATTGATGAAAGTAGCCGCAGTCAAGGAAATGATTTCAAGTTTCAACTGAGCGCAGCAAAGAATGTTGATATGCTTTTAGAGTGTGTGATATCTTATATTATCCAAATCTACGTGTGTTATTTGTGTTCGTGTTTATGATTGTTGTTTCACCAACCGGCCAAACTCGCCCCAGCCAGGAACCATGGATGCGCCAAATATGCTAAAGTTGTCCCTCCCACGATCAACAGATACGGACCCCGCAAGAACTCCTTGTAATAATCGCTCGGCAGGACTTGCCTTCCGTCAAGTATGGCCGCAAAAGGCACCACGGACGTCCTCTCCTTGATCAGATCGAACTTTTCACCATGCTTCTGCTGCAACCGCCTGTCGCCATGCCACACCGAGTAGGCGTGGTGTCCGATTAGGACTGGGAATTGGAATTGGGTTAGAGGGTATGAATGTGAAATAAATAGGCCCTCCTCACTCCACTCACCTGTTGAAGCGGCCAGTGCAGTGCTCGTCCCAAGCCACATCGTGTGCGCCGCGCACCACAGCACCTGCCCGACCGCTTGGGGGTGTCTGGTGATTCGGGTGATGCCCGTCTCCCACAGGTGCAGCTGCGGCTTCTCGATAGCTGCAATCTCCAGCAGATTGAAGGTGCTCGGGTAGAGGAAAATGAAGGAAACGAAATTCGTGATCCAGAACACCGTGTGAAGAGCCGGGCTGGCATTGGTGGAAATGTCCCAGAGGTGGGCGCCCTCGTGGCAGTGATTCACAAAGTAGGAAATGCACGAGAGGGCTAGGGGGAGGGAAACAACCGCGAAGATCACGCGGTGCGCACGTGCCCCGATCAAAGCTTCAGAGTAGGGCCGAAGGCCAGCAAGCCCAGAATGGGCAATGGCAAACACGGACAGCATCGAGAGGACCGTGAGGTCAGGGCGGGTGGAGTGGATGGCATGCTGGCAAAACGCCAAGAACTCGTTACCCCAGTGGGGGCCATAGGGGAGAAACCAAACGAAGGAGGTCGCTAGAAGAACTGCAGTAGTTGCTGCCGTGAACTGCCCCCACTTGGAGGCTGATTGCTCCGAAAGGGAAAAGGCAGCGGCGTCATCTCCGATTAGGGGAGGCGGAGGAGAGGAGGGGGTTGCACGGAGGGGATTGGAGCTGGAGTCGAAATTGAAGGAGGGAGATGTGATTGTGATTTTCTGCGATTTTTGAATGTTGCGGTAGGAGCATGATTTAATGCTGTGTTTAATGCTGTTTACGGGTGTGAATGCCAATACATTTGGTGTGCCTAAGAGAAGGAGGATAAAAAGAGGGAAAAACATCTTTTTGTAGAAGGAAAAAAATTGAAAAAAGAAGAAAAAAATATTTATTATGATCTTGTAGATTTTTACATCCCGTACGTGCCGAGAGCAAGCAATACATCTAAGAATACGCCTGGACATAGCTACACACCCAGATTCAACCCAATAAAATAAAAAATGTCGGCCCTCCTCACAGCGAACGACCCAATCCTTCCGGCAGTGCATTCTCTGAACCAGCTTATCCCAACCCTTCACCCGGACAACCCAAACATTCAGCCTTTTCCACAATCCCTCACCCATGAACTGTGCCCCACCCAAAACCCTTTAAACTACTCTGATCACACTGCGTTTGAGACTCTGTTTGGTGCCGAGATGGAAACCAAGTCCACTTTGGAGCAATTGCTTGATGAAGGTTCTGGCTTTGTTCAGATGCTCTACACGTTCAGGTCGGCTAGCCGGGCGATACCGATGATCACCGACCAGAACGCCACCAACAAGGTCGAGATGAACTGGGCGGCGTACAATGTGCTGAGGCCTGAGATCACAAAGTTGAAGAAGTTGATGGAATTTCAGGATTTGGCCATTCGGACGTTTTGTCAGAACATCCAGCAGCTAGTAACGCCCGAGGTGTGTACTAGTGCATGCTAACCTCAACCTTAACTTCCTCACATTCATTTTATTAACCCCACCCAACCACAGGCCCGAAAGAAGTTCGTCCCAGAGGGCCTCTACGACGCCCTAATAAAGGTGGTCGACTTGCTCCAGAAGCTGGACAACTTGAAGGACATGAAAGCGTGCCTAACGAACGATTTTTCCCGCTACAAGCGCGCTTTCAACTCCATTCGAAGCGAGCTCAAGGACGGCGACAGCCAGTCGGAGGAAATCCACCAGCTGCACCTGTTCTTGGGCAACCCGGCCTACCCAAAGCAACTCATCTTTTACACGCTGAGGGACGCCGTGAAGCGTATCACTGGGCACGAGACCGTGCTGTGCGAGATGATTGAGCAGTGCGCCGATTTTCTCGAGCAAGAGAACTTCCTGCTACCTGACGAGAAATACAGGCTGATTCGGGCGATTCCGCACCTGATGCTGCTGGCGGACGGGGAGAAGGAGGTGAGGGGGGGGGGGAGCGAAGCGGGGGGGGAGCGAAGCGAGCCGCGAGCGAAGCGAGCCACGAGCGAAGCGAGCTAGTCACAACAAACAACCTCTAAACTCACTCGGCACTTCACTCGGAGCAGGCGGGAAAGAGCTCCTTCAACATCTTCAAGAACAAGAACGTGAATGCGGACAGGCTGAAGAAAATCTTTAAGCGCTACCCGTATGTGCCAGAAGTTGGCGATATGAGCATCACCATGAACTTTATTTTGCAGCGCGCTCCCCACTACTTGCCCGAGTCGATGGATAAGGAGTGGGGCGTGGCAAGTACAAACGACAAGCACGCCTTGCCGCACTACATGCTCAAGAATCAGTGGTCGGACTTTAGGTCGAATCATTTGGCTTGGAGGTGAGCATTGGAGTGGAGTGGAATGGAGCGCAAAGAGGTTGTGGCTCACGACTAACCAACCCAACCTAACCCAACCCAATCCAACCAATACCCAATCAATACCCAATCAATATCCAACCAACACCCAACCCAACCCAACCCAACCCAACCCAACCCAACCCAACCCAACCCAACCCAACCCAACCCAACCCAACCAATACCCAATCAATACCCAATCAATATCCAACCAACACCCAACCCAACCAATACCAATGCTCTTAGCACAAACTTCGTCAGCGCAATAAATATATTGAGCGACACCAAATTCGAGAAGGAAACCAGGCATGCAACCTTCTGCGGGGACGTGTACCACATCGTTCTAGACGGGTTCAAACTGGTCAGGGACATGACCTGCGCGGTCATTGAGCAGAGTGCGTGGAAATTAACCCACCCGTGCACGGACGCTGACCTTGATAGGATTTTCAAGAAGGAAGGAAGTGAGCGAGCGAAGCGAGCGAGTTTTGAGGAAGACGAGCATACGAGACACTACGAAACTAACGTTATTCAACTCAATTACATTCGTTTTGTTCACATCGCTTCCCTCTGCTCCATCAAATGCACCTCGCTTCGCTCGGTGCAGCAAAAAAAACAAAACCCAAATCCGCCACCAACGACGCTGACAACTTCATGAACTACCAAAACGAATACCCTGACATCTCCGACTATGAGCGAGTGGTGAGGTACAACTACACCCCCGAGGAGCTGAGTGTTTTGGTGGACACAATCTCAATGATTAAATCCACCGCCAGTTTGCTCAAGGCTCACGAGGCGACGCTGGCCCCAGTGCTTCGGTTGTACATCCACTCTGAGATCCAAAACCTGGTCCAGCGAGACATGATCGAAATTCTTCACAGAGCGGACAAGAAGAAGAGGGCGATCATGACAACGTTGATGCAGGTTAGGACGCTGGCTGTGGACTGGTTGAGAGGGCAAAGGCACGATGACTATAGAACGTGGAAGAAAAATATGCCCGATCCGGAAACTCCGGCGAGGGTGGTCGCTGCAAGTCCGACGCAGCTGCACTTGATGAGAGTCATGGTGAGAGCGCTGTACGACGACAAGAGCGATGCCCGCGCCTCGGCAGGGCTCTTCTCGAAGCGCGATTTGACCGACCCAGAGGCAAAAATCTTCGAGCAATTTTACTACACAAGTTTGAACTTCCCCTACCTGCTCAGTTATGGCACGACGATCAACACGATCTCAGATCTGGGGGATTTGTGGTACAGGGAGTTCCATTTGGAGGTGAGCGAGTTATGTCTGACAGTTGATTTCACATATTATATTGACCCACCCTTTTTTTGGCGCAGATGACCAAGCAAATTCAGTTCCCTATCGCCCTTAGCTTTCCTTGGATATTGATGCAGCACGTTATTAAGAACGTTACCAGCGACACTCCACTGATAGAGGATCTTGCGTTCACCATGGACGTTTACAACGACACGGCCCAGAGAGCCCTGCACCACTTCAACTCCCAATTCCTGTTCGACGAGATCCAGGCAGAAGTGAACCTAGTCTTCGACCAGCTTATCTTCGCCATTAGTGACGAGACCTACACGTACCACAAGGACTTCGCCGCGTCGAACGTCTTCGATAGTGATTTAAAGGCGGTGCTGGAGAACGCCAGGAAGTCCAAGTATTTGAGCAAGAGGTGAGCCACACCACACCCAGCAATATCGCACTTCGGCGGACAGTAAACTAACAAACAACCCAACTCTAAATACACAGCGTTCGGCGGCACACAATTCCCATCTCCCAGAAGCACATTCAGCTACTCGGGAGGTCGATCGACTTGAACTTCCTCATCAACCAGCACGTGAGCAACAAGATCTACTCGGACCTCGAGGCGATACTGAAGGTGAGCGAGCGAGCCTTTTGGAAGACGAGAGACAAATAATCTAATCTAATCTAATCTAATCTAATTCAATCTAAATCTAAACTAACCCACTCTTTCGCTCGGCGCAGCGCTTTGAATCGTCCGACCTGTCGGCGATACTGGAGTTCGAGCGCCTGCTGCTCGTGGTGCGAAACACCCACGGAATGCTCGTCAGCTCCGGCCTACCCTTGGACCCCTTCCCCCAGATGTTCAGCGTCGCGAACGAGGCCGTCGGTGAGCGAGCGAAGCGAGCGAGCTTTGTGGAAAAATAGAGCGATGAAGTGTGCAAATTACTACAGACATGATGGATATAAAACTAACCCCACTAAATTCGCGCTTCATTGAGAACGCAGGACCAACCTCAAACAGGGGACGCGTGGCAATGCACACTTTGCGCTCGCTGGTGACGGACCTGTGAGCGAGCGAAGCGAGCGAGCCTTTTGGAAGACGAGCATTCTCGAGATGAAGTGCGCGAAATGGCTACAGACATAATGGCGACATCCACCACTGTGAACTAACATGATTCTACTCAACTCGTTTTTTCGTTCGTTTTGCTCTTGCTCTTGCTCTTGCTCTTGCTCTTGCTCTTGCTCTTGCTCTTGCTCTTGCTCTTGCTCTTGCTCTTGCTCTTGCTCTTGCTCTTGCTCTTGCTCTTGCTCTTGCTCTTGCTCTTGCTCTTGCTCTTGCTCTTGATTCATTAAGGTTCCCGAACTACAGCTACAACGTGTACACGGCCAGGTTTGTGAGGTCACCAACCATCTACCGGCCTAGTCCGAGGAGCGAGAATAGCGGCGGAAAGCACTTGGTCGGAAGCGAGGGGTATGGACATTTGTGCGCAAAGAGGTGAGCGAGTGAGCGAGCGAGCGAGCCTTTACTAAACTAACAGTATATTTCCACTCGGCTTGATTTTCCTCTCGCGCAGCTTTGAAAACACCCAGGACAAGGCCCAGAGGGGCTTCACCGGGAACCCGCACATCGGCGCGATCGTGAGGGTGCTCGGGAAGGAGTGCCTGCCGCTCATCGTCGGCGAGTGCCTCAACAACCTGGAGGAGCGCCTGGTGGATTTGAAGAGCTACGCCGAGGCGATGAAGATGGGCCTGCCGCCGATAAAGCTGCCCAAGTACATGTTCCGCACGGGGGGGGTGTACGGTTTCTTCGAGGGCAAGCTGAAACCTTTTTTGGAGTACGAAGCGCTGAAGCCCGAGGTGTTCCAGAACTTTCGGGAGATCGGCAACACGCTGTTCTTTCTGAGGGACCTGAGCGACGTCATTGATGTATATGATGCCGGCGGGTTTGTTAATGCGAGCGCATTTGTGGGGGTGGAGTGCCCGAGTGAAAAGAGACCGCACGGGACGAGGTGAGCGAGCGAAGCTGCGTCCATTGCGAACCGGCGTCCATTGCGAACCGAGCGTAGCGAGGGAGCTTCGTCCATCAGCCGAGCGCAGCGGAAAACTGAGCCCAGCGGAAAGCCTCGCGCAGCGGTGGGGTGGGGGTGGAGGGTCCTCTCCCCTCCACAACCAATGTAGTTCCACAACGCCTTAAAAACTACGCTTCTCTACTTTAACTAACCCACACCTTCGATTTTTGTTTTTTTGACTTCTCTTGGTTCATTAAAAATGCGCCTCGCCTCGCTTCGCTCGGCTCAGGTGCAGCTCGACCTCAACGTACAGGGCGGCGGGAGAAGGGGAGGCCAGCCCGCTCGGAAAGCTTGGGGGGATAGCCAAAAGCGATTCGGATGTCAAGGCGGCGATCGACGGGGCGCAAAGGGTCCACGGGAAGGACGTACAGGGGATGAGCTCGGTGTTCAAGAGTGCGCTCGAGCACGTTACGAAGATTATGGGGGAGATTGGGATAATGAAGGGTGAGTGCGGAGGAGGTTGTGCTACAACATTAATGTTAGCGTAAAAAAAGGCAGTTCTTCTAACACTTTCAACACGCTTTCTTTAGAATGGGCAACACGCCCCCCGTCAAACGGAATCCCGTTGGAGGTCGCCGAGCCGAACGACTTCTACCGGCTCTTCTCGGCGTTGAACTTTCTCTTCTGCATCCACGAGGAGGACCCGATCGTCGACGAGGAGATGGTCGAGCTGGCGAAAACTACGGGGATACCGATTGATGAGTTTGTTCTGACTGACGAGCAGGTAATTGAACGTGGAGCATGGAACATTGTTAAACCAACAACTAACGCAACGCAACACATACACACATAACATGGCATGGCATGGCATGACATGACATGACATGACATAACATAATTCTCAGGAATTCGGCCACGGCTTCGCCTTCGCCGGCGTCCTCTTCATGCACATTCTCCGCCAACGCCCCTCCTTCACAATGCTCGACTTCTCCTACCACGTCCTCTCCGTCTCCGCCCACGAGCTCTGCTCCTTCGAGTCTGGCTCAAGCGGCAACCTGGGAATAGGACGGGTCGACGACGAAATGCAGAGGATGGCAGATAAATTCTGCGGACAGGCGAGGAGCCAACGGGCCGTTATTGAGGGCTTGTTTGGAACGCTGGAGGCAAATGATCCGAGGGGGGGGGAGAATATCGTTACGTTTCACCCCCCGGGGAGCGACGAGGATATGAACAAGGCGAAGGGGAAGGGGAAGCGCCCCTCTGCCGTTGGCGTTGGGAGGCAGGAAAGTCTTAAGACCCTTCCGGTGATGAAGGAGGTCGCAGAAGCGCCGGAGCCGCCGCCTAGGCCGATGCCTAAGGCGGCGCCTAAAGCGGTGCCGCCTGCG
>BRYC01000583.1:9794-23906 GCA_030267985.1 Parmales sp. scaly parma | reverse complement strand
TTCATGTGCTTGATGAACGTGCAAGCGTTGTTATAGACGCCGAAGACCTCCTCGTCGACAAACTGTTTGGGGAGGTGTTGTCGGAGGAAGGTGGGGAATGGGGTGGAGGAGATGTACTAGGGGGTGAGTCGGAAACCCTTTACAATCTGTCTGCACGCATTGAATTGGGGGTGCTCTGCAATCTTGAGGGGCGAGTAGAATCCCCTCTGCCTATTTGAGTGCCAGTGGGTGCCGATGGATCATTCGAAGAGCAAGAAACACGAGAGAGTGGCTGTATACCTGGTTATATCCAGCAACCTGTCGAAGAAGATCAGAATTGTAGTATTTGAGCACTTCACACACCAACTCGTCATCGTGCTCGTTGATCCACTTGTGACAGTCTGCATACGATCGTGATTGGATCCACCCTGCCATCGTACTCCTCCAATAAGCCACTGGTGCGTGCAAACGGTCCATCTCATCTCCACCCAACGAACGAACTTCCTCGGGAGTGAGGGAGAGCAAGCTGATGATCTCAGCACAAGGCTCCACTCCTATGGGCAATGTCGAGGAGAGTTTCGCCTTTATTGTCTCGTGTGATGAGGGCCTCGCCATTCAAGCAAATTCACATGGGCAAGAGCATGTGTGTGTGTCTGAGCTTTCGCTGCGAGCCAATGATGTGGCAGTCGTCCATACTCATCTCTCTCCTTGTACTTTCTCACGAGCAAATCTAAGTCTGATCTGGGTCAAGCATGTTTGTACCGCGGGCCAATCACGCTTCTTGAGCCACTCGTGGTGCTCATTAGTTGCCATATTGGATTTCGCTGGCCTCTTTTGTCTTTTGCACTTTTGGAGTAAAAAAGCAAAAAGACTTTATTGATCCTCACTTAAACTATTTGATTTCTTTACTCCCCCCATATTCCCGTTGGTTCTAGTGTCTAGTGTCTGTGATCATCGAAAGATAATATAACAATGAGTTTATCAACTTCGCTTCCATCACCTCCTCCTGTATTAAGCGAGGACCCAGATGAAATTGATGAAGAGTTGGCAGTATTTGAATCCGAAGAGGACCTCCAAACCAACTTAACGACGTTTGAGGATCCTGAAGATGTTGCCGGGGCGGTAATATCAACTTACGACCAGGCAATCAGGGAGAGGCAGGCTCTTGCCATTTCCTTGCAGCTAGGAGGAGACGACGTTTCGACCTCTTCAGCCCACACCGAATCAATCAAAAATAACGATGTGAAGATGGATCCCAACATGCGTCTCCAGTACCTCATGGACCAAAGTGAGGTTTTTGCGCACTTTCTTGCCGGAACCAATGCTGAAACTCTGCGAAAGAGCCAGATCAAAAAGCGAGGTAGAAAGTCCAAGGAGGAGCTCGCTCGCCTTGCCCTTGAGGCTGAGAAAACCCCAAAGAAGGAAGGCGGGCTCAATGCCATGGAGATCTACGAGCAGGACGAAGAGGAGAAGAAGAATGCCGCCAAGACACCTGCTGTCCGCATGTCCGAGGAGGCAGAGGATGCTTCAATGATGGCGACCGCAACCTCCAAGCGCACAGTTACAAGGATCGACAAGCAGCCTGTGAATCTTTCTGAGCATTGCAAAATGCATCCTTACCAGCTGGAAGGTTTGAATTGGCTCATAAAACTCCACGACAATGCCATAAACGGGATTTTGGCTGACGAGATGGGTCTTGGAAAAACGCTGCAGACTATCAGTTTGCTGGCGTATTTGAGGAGCACGGTGAGCGCGTTTATAACTATAAGTATATACTCAAGCGCCCTTGAACTTAACACAACTACAATTTTTTAGAGAGGAATCAGAGGCCAGCACATTGTGATCTGCCCTAAAATTGTGACTGGGAACTGGATCCGCGAGTTTCGGAAGTGGTGCCCTCATATTCGCGCCCTTCGCCTCCTCGGTACGAAGGACGAGCGAAGTCGCATCATGAAGGAGGACTTTCCGGCCGATAAGGTCACCGGAAAGTACAAATGGGACGTACTCGTAACGAGCTACGAAGGAGTTTTGAAGGAGAAGAGCATCCTGACCCGGTTCAAGTGGAACTACTTGATCATCGACGAAGCTCACAGGATCAAGAATGAGACGAGCGCCTTGAGCCAAGTTGTGAGGAAGATGCAGACTCAGTTCCGCCTGCTCATCACTGGAACCCCCCTCCAGAACAACCTCCACGAGCTCTGGGCGCTCTTGAACTTTCTCCTCCCCGAAATTTTCAGCGAGGCACAGGTGAGTGAGTGGAGTGAGTGAGTGAGTGAGTGAGTGAGTGAGTGAGTGAGCGAGTGAGCGAGCGAGCGAGCGAGCGATACATCCAATCCGTTACTAACCCAACCCAACCCCAATTTTGGCAGATTTTTGACGAGTGGTTTAGCATGGAGGGCGAAGAAGGGCAGAAGAACGTCATCAAGAAGCTCCACACGGTGCTGCGACCGTTCATGCTCAGGAGGGTCAAGACCGACGTGGCCAAGGCGCTGCCGCCCAAGAAGGAAACGAAACTTTACATTGGCTTGACGGCCATGCAGCAGGAGTGGTACATGAAAATACTCACCAAGGACGCGCACGAACTCAATGCGCTTGGTGGCCCCGATAAGATGCGACTTTTGAATGTGCTCATGCAACTGCGTAAGGTGTGCAACCACCCATACTTGTTCGATGGCGCCGAGCCTGGGCCGCCGTTCTTCGATGGGCCGCACTTGTGGGAGAACAGTGGCAAGATGCAGCTGCTCCACAAATTACTATCCAAGCTAAAGAGCAAGGGGAGCAGGGTGTTGATATTCAGTCAGATGACGAGAGTTTTGGACATCTTGGAGGACTACGTTCGCCTCGTGGGCTACCAGTACTGTCGCATTGACGGAAACACTGACGGCGAAAAGCGTGACGACCAAATGGACGAGTACAACGCCCCGGGGTCAACGAAATTCATTTTCCTTTTGTCCACGAGGGCCGGCGGCTTGGGAATCAATTTGCACACGGCCGACATTGTGATTTTGTACGACAGTGACTGGAACCCTCAGGTCGATTTGCAGGCGATGGACCGCGCTCACAGGATCGGGCAGACCAAGCCGGTTCAAGTTTTCAGATTTGTGGCGGAGGGAACGGTCGAGGAGAAGATCATTGAGCGAGCAGACAAGAAGCTGTTTTTGGACGCAGCGGTTATTCAGCAGGTGAGAGAGAGTGGGAGCCTATACCCAGCCTAGGGTATATAAACCCAGCCTATATTTACCCTACTAAACTTAACCAACCAAAAAACTAAACAAAATGCACACTACTTACCTTACTACTACAGGGGCGCTTGGCGGAGCAGAACTCGTCGGTGGATAAGAGGGATTTGATGTCGATGGTGCGGTTCGGGGCGGACCAAATTCTCAACAAGAAGGGCGGAACCTACACGGACGAGGACATTGACGCTCTCATAGCGAGGGGAGAAGAGCGCACCATTGAACAGCAAGCCAAACTAGTGTCCGGGCAGCACAACCTCGCCTCGTTCTCTCTCCAGGACGAGGACGAATCCCTCTTCACCTTCCAGGGAGAGGACTACAAGGGAAAGGAGGCGAAGGGAAATTTCATCAATTTGCCAATGCGAGAGAGGAAGGGGAAGAACTACAGCGAGTTCGACGAGAGGGAGAACGGCGGCGGCGTCAATCTTTACAATCCGACCGTGCACAAGACGGCTCAGAGGAGACCAAGAGCGGAAAAGTACGATTTCCAGTTCTTCGACAACGAGAACTTCGAGCTCATCAGCAAAAGGGAGTCGGACATTAAGATTGCGAAGGATCTTCAAACAGTCAAAATTCGCGAGCTTAGGAAGAATTCGAAGGTGAGCGAGCGAGGCCTTGTTTACAAAAAACAGAGTTCGAACCGACTAACACCCACTCCTAACCCCACTCCTACTTCGCTCGGCGCAGTTCGCCCCCCTCCGAAACTCCGCCGCCAGCGAGGACGAGAAGGGCTTCATCGCAGAGGGAGAGAGCCAGGAGGAAATCTTGGAGCAGATCAAGACTCTCCAAGCCGAGCTGAGCAGCGAGAAGTACCAACTTACTGCCGAGGAGCAAATTCTCGACAAGAAGACCAAATCGGAGGGCTTCGGGGAGTGGAGCAAGAAAGACTTTACGAAGTTTTGCTCGGCGCTGGAAACGTTCGGGCCCTACGAGGTGCAGAAAATCGCCGTCGACGTCATGATCAGTCAAGGCAAGCCCCTCAGCGAAGTGAAGCGCTACTACAAAACGTTCATGTTCAGGTACAAGGAGCTGGAGAGCTACGACAAAATCTGGGAGAAGGTCAACAGGCAGGAGGTGAGTGAGCGGGGGGCTGGACGGGACGGGACGGGGGGTGTGGGTGTGGGTGTGGGTGTGGGTGTGGGTGGAGTGGAAGCTTTCCAAATTTACTACACACTAAATCACAAATTCGCACTCTCGGCGCAGGCCAAAATTGCGAGGGGGCAGGAAATTGCCGAGGCGCTGGAGTGGAAGGTGAAGACAACCCTGGAGACGGGGGGAGGAGACTTCAGGAGCATGAAGCTGGCGCAAATCCCGTACGGCGCGAAGTGGCTACAATGGACGAGGGAGGAGGACGCGTACATCGTCTTTGGGATGCACAGGTTCGGGTTCGAACTGCCCAACAGCTTCGATAGAATGCGAGTGGAAATCAAGAACGCGTGGCAGTTTCGCATGGACTGGTTTTTGAAATCCAGGACGACGTTCGATCTGCAGAGGAGGGGGGAGACGTTGATCACAGAGGTGGAGAGAGAATACGACGATTTTGTGGAGCTTGAGGTGGAGAAAACGACTGCGGCGCCGGCGCCGGCGTTGGAAGCGGAGAAAGGGGAGAACGCAGGAGGTGCAGGGGGGAAGAGGAAACGGTAACGACTAAGATGATGAGGATGAAACGTTTTTACGCCCAACAAATATGATTTTTTTATTTTGACGGTGATTTAATTTGTTATCAATCAATACGCTGAACCGGGCATCAGGAACTCCATCACAACGGACGTTGGTCCATCCCCAGCTCCAGGCCTCTGTATGCACATATTCAGGAGGGCAATGCCCTTGTGGAGGGTGCGGAGGGAGGAAGAGGTGGCGGGAGGGGTGGTCGGGGCCTTGCACGTCTTCTTGTGCTTCTTCCACGCAGACTTCTGGCAAGAGGGGGAGCAGTAGAACGTGTTCTTACACCGTGCGCACGGTTTGGCGGGGAGGGAGCTGCAGACGTCGCACTTGCGAGTCGGCATGAAGACGTCCTCCACCTCGACCAGCTCAGCCTTGTCGTACTTCATGTGCTTGATGAACTGGCAGACGGTGTTGTAGGGGCCGTAGATCTCGTGGTGCTTGGTGGGGAGGGATTTGAGGAGGAGGGTGGTGAAGGGAGTGGAGGAGATGTACTTGGGGGTGAGCCGGAGGACCTTTCGGATCTCTTTGCACGCATTGTATTGGGTAGACTCAGCATACTGGAGGGACGTGTGGCCTTGGACGTCAGTAGCAATAAGGGAAAGTGGGTGCCGATGGATCATTCGAAGAGCAAGAAACACGAGGGAGTCGCTGTATACCTGGCTATAGCAAGCAATGGCTCGAAGATTATTAGAATTGAAGTATTTGAGCACTTCACGCACCAACTCGTCATCGTGCTCATTGATGAACTTGTGACAGTCTGCATACGATCGTGATTCGATCCAATCATCCATCTCCTCCCTCCAATAACCCACTGGTGCGTACAAGCGGAGCATCCCCTTAAAACCCAACGAACGAACTTCCTCGGGAGTGAGGGAGAGCAAGCCGATGATCTCAGCACAGGCTCCACTCCTACGGGCAATGTCGATGGGAGTTTCGCCTTTATTGTCTCGTGTGGTGAGGGCCTCTGGATTCCAGCAAATCGACTGCATGCCCACCATGGCAAGAGCATGTGTGTGTGTCTGAGCTTTCGCTGCCATCCAATGATGTGGCAGTCGTCCATGCTCATCTCTCTCCTTGTACTTTCTCCTGAGCAAATCATCCTCGCTATCTGGGTGAAGCATGACATCTTGTACCGCGGGCCAATCACGCTTCTTGAGCCACTTGTGGTGCTCATTGGTGGAAGGCATAAAATCTGTCAAACGAGAAGGGGGAGAGAGGAAATGGAGCAATGTTGTTGGGACTGGTAGGAGATTTGGGTTAGAAAGAAAGAAGGAAGAAAGGAGGTGGGTGCAGTGATTGCTTCGCTTCAATCACTCAAAATTTTACGTGCTTTTTCATTTCAAATTGCACTCATCACAATTTCAAGTATTTACCACCAGCATACTATTTTTTACATTATCTCAATCCCTCCGCCCGCTAACTGTTCTCCTCATCTCGAAAATGTTGGTCGTAATCTTACTTTTGACACTGTTCAAAATCACTCCAGCCTTCCAGCAAAGTGTAGCACACCTCCAACACCCACACCCTCACCCACAATGTCAACTACACACATCCAACCTCTTCAGTTCATCATCTCCAACTGAAAAGCTGTATGCCTCGGCAGCCAAACCAAACCGATCCTTGTTAAAAACAGTGTACAGGTTTTCGAGGCCTCACACCCTCATTGGAACAGCTCTGTCAATTCCAGCCCTACATGCCCTAGCGGCCCCAAACCTCCCCTCGTTTTTCACCCTAACCACCTTCAACTCGGTGGTCTTTGCCCTGATCCCCTCGCTCCTCATAAATGTTTTCATCACCGGTTTAAATCAGATGTCGGACGTTGAAATTGATAAAATAAACAAGCCGTACTTGCCCATGGCAGCCGGCTACTTATCCATGCGAAAGGCAACTCTGATTATTCTCGCCTGCCTCACTGGCGGTTTATCCTTTGCTGCCAGCTCGTCCCCCCTCTCTACACCTGGCCTAAAAATGACCCTCCTAGCCTCAACTTTCCTTGGGGCGGCTTACTCCCTGCCCCCTCTCCGCCTGAAGCGGTTCCCTCTCTTTGCGGCTTTCTGCATCGTAGCAGTGCGAGGCGCTATACTGAATGTGGGGTTTTACAGCCACGCGCTAGTTGCCGCATTTGGCGGCTCTACAACAAATTTCCTCACTACCCTAAAAACGGACAAAAAGTGCCAACTGGTCAGCCTCTTCTTCGGCACCTTCGGCGTCGTCATCGCACTGATGAAGGACGTTCCGGACACTGAGGGGGACAAGAAGGAAAAGATCCGCACTCTCAGCGTCCGCATTGGTCGCGCGAAGATGTTTCTTATTGCGAGGTGAGCGAGCGAGCGAGCTTTGAGGAAGTCGAGAATACGAGCAACTGCTAGTACTAGCCCTCTTTATCCCACTCAATTATCTCACTCGATTCCCCTTTGCTCGCTCGGTTTGCTCGCGGCAGGAAAATTCTGAGCGCCTTGCTACTTTGTTTCGGGGGCGGGTTCGTACACTACGGTTTAACACACACAATTCCGCGGTTCACCGCTGTTGGAACCTTGTCTCTACTCTGCATGGGGGTGTGCGAAAATAAGGGCAATAAAGTTAACGCGACCGACTCCAAATCAGTCTTCGATTACTACATGTTCCTGTGGAACATATTCTACCTGTCGTACTTCTTGCTGCCCTTCTGCTACTAAATAAAAATAACAACATAAACATAATTAAAAATCGGTAAAAGGAGCTATTTTATCGGTTCAGGTGCAATTTTATCGCTTCCGCCAAGTTATTTCCCCGAACTGCGTTATCGGAATGAACCCGTAGCTCATCTGTGGTCACGACAATTAATACTTTATCCCCACTGCTTGAGACTCCCGCAAACCTCCCTTCCCCTCCCCCCTCGCCAACCTTGGAGATGTTGCACACATCCATGATATTCTCTCCCAAAACTCTTAAACCCATTTCGACGCCCTTTTCAAGTTTCACCGCAGTGACCTGGAACCCTCCGAGCCTCTTCCTGTGCGTTTCGAACTCTTTGCCGTCATCCAAGTTCAGCCCTCTCATCTGCTCCCCCACTGGGATTTTGAACTCGAAGGGGAAGGATCCTCTGTCAGTTTTTGCCTCGAGCTTAACCCCATCCATCTTCTCTCCTCCCCCAGTTCCAAAATCAAAGCCCAAGTACCCCACTCCAGTTTCACCCGCCTTGATCAGCTCAACCTCCCTTGGACACACTACTTTCTTCACTGACGAGGTTGACGGGCTCCGATTAACCAGCCGCACCCGTCGCAAGCTCGCGTTGTCGGACCGTAGATTTTCGAATTTCACCTTCACCAAGAAGGAGTTGACGCCCGACATGCCCATTGAGGGGATGCGCGACCCGAGCAGGTCGCCGCCTCTCACAAATTTCCATGAAACACGTAGCCCACCAGCCAATTTTTGGTCTACCACGTTGTATCTTACTGATAGGTCGTGTACGTTTTTTGTCTGTTGGGGCGGGGACGGGGACTCTGGCGGGGAGCTGTACACAACGGTGGGAGATTGAGAGGGATCCATGGTCATGTTAAGAATTTCTCCATGCATGTTGGTGGAGTCATGTTGGTGGAAGCTGTCCAGAGAAATGATTTCGTCCTTTGGGGGCAGGTCCTCCGTTACGAGAAGGTTTGCGGTATGTTGCTGTTGCTGTTGCTGTTGCCGTTGCTGTTGCTGTTGCTGCTGTGTTGAGAGTGGATCCTGTTCCTGTTCCTGTTCCTCTTCCGAGCTGGAACTACTACTGCTGCTGGTGCTGCTCGAGGCACTGCTGCTACTCGAGGAACTGCTGCTGCTCGTAGAACTATTGCTGTCGCTATCGCTATCGCTATCGCTGTCGCTGTCACTGTCACTGTCACTGCCACTGCCACTGCCACTCCCTCTTTGTTCCTTCTTAACATTAACCTTCACCTCCTTTTCCTCCTCCTCCTCCTCCTCCTCCACCACGACCTTCTCTATTGGGTCGCGCAAACTCTCTGGGGAATTTTCCTCGGCCCACTCGGGCAAATCAAGGTATCCAACAGCCCTTTTCCCGATTAGCGACGACAACGTGCCGAACCTAAAGTCGTTGCTTACGTCAGCCACAATGGGAGGAAGCTTGGGACCAGATAGAATGTCCATGCTTTTCCCGCCGCTGGCAATTACGCTCGACTCGAACCTTGCTCTGTCCCGAACGTCGGGGTCGACGTCAACTGTGGCATGCGTTAGTGAATTCAAAATTGAAATTGGAAAGGTATATAAGTGCTCACCTTTCCCCACTTCGATAATGTACTCGCACAGCGAAATACATACAGGGACGGTGGAGTAGTTGCTAGAAAGACGGAACTTGGAGGAGAGGTGGACGCACTGCAGCTTTGCGTCAGAATCAAAACTGGCAAAATTGAGCGACAGCAGCCGGACAATTTCGACGATCAAATTGCCCTCAACAACTTTAGAGAAAACCGGCTGCTTCACTTGCTGCGATCCCCACTCGCCAACCAACCAAATTGCAGACGCCACGGCCGATTGGGGCAAAGTGGTCGAGTCCTGCGCCGAGCTAGAAGTGTGAGTTCGCGCATTCATTAAATAGCTCGCATCTCATCTTCCTTTTTTTCTTACCTCTTCCTCCTCCCCCCCCTCAACCACTGTCTGGTCAAATTGAGATGGCGCCATGAACCCAAACAACAGCAAAATCAAGTGTTTCATCGCCTTGTTCCTGTAGTTTTCGGGGTCGTGCGTGTGAACACCAGGGCCCAGGCTGCTATACTGGTTATGCTGCATGATTGTCCTGCAAACGTTTACCGCCTCGCCGACAATTTGCTTGTGCTGGCTAGTCACGATGAGCAACAGGAGCCCCTTGAGAACGTTCATCGCCACCGATTCGTCGTCGTAAATGGTGGTTGAGAACGAGTTGGCAATTTTGCCTACTGCCCGAACGCTAGCCTTGACAAAGTTTTTGTCGTCGTGTCGAATGTAGGTGCGGCACTCCTTCAGCACCGCGTCAACGCTGCTCTTGTTGAGCGCGAGGTTCGTCAGCACGTCGAGCTTGGCGAGTCGGGCGGAGGGGGTGTCCGTCGCCTGCGCCGTGTGTTTGGTTAGTTTGTAGAAGAGTTGAAGTTGACTAGTGTAATGGTGTTGCTGGCTCGCTTCGCTCGCAGCTTCAACCCCCCTTACCTTGACAAAGAACTCGCTCAGGAACGGGGAGAAGCTCGACGGGGCGGAGACACTCAAGGTGCGGATTGCCTGCAGAACCACGAATTGTATCTCCCGCTTGTCCCTGTGGATTCGTACCAGAGATTTCCCGATCGCCTGCCGGGAGGAGATTGACGACACGCCGCAGTAAAAGTGGAGGGAACAGACCGCCAGTACCACACCCGAGTTCCTCGCTTTGAGGAGGGGGAGGGTTGAGCGGAGGAGAAGCTGGTGGTCGGGGGACAGGGTCTCGTCAGAATCTAGTGTGGAGGAGGATGAGGAATTGATAGTGGAGATAAAAGGTTGTTGATGTTGCTTTTGCTGCTGCGCGGGAGGGTTTGGGGTGTGTGGGGGGGGGGCTTCGTTGTCGTCGGAGTCTACGTACACTTCTTCTTCGCTGCTTTCGTCCTCCTCGTCGGAGTAGAACGCCTTGCGGACCACTCTCCTTTTGATCTTTTTTGCACTCTTCTTCTTTCCACTTATTTTGGGGTCAGAGGTGGGTGTTGCGTTGTTGTTGTTGTTGTTGTTGTTGTTGTTGTTATTGTTGTTGTTGTTGATTACGCCCGTACTATTATTATTATTATTACTGGCAGTGGCGACATGCGCGCTGTGCCTTCGACGCTTCTCGTCGTCAATAATCTCCGCCCTACCCACTGGGGGCTTCCTGAAGTGCTTTCGGCAGTACAAAGCAAGGGTGTTGATTGTTAGGGTTTGAGCCCACTCGTCCATGTCGGTCAACAAATGGCAAAGCTGCGCGTCGAGCGAGAAAAACGAGTGGGCTTAGTTTTTGTTGCATTCGCGATTTTCTTCTCATTCTATGAGATCGAACTCACCTTTCGGAAAGAGGAGTGGAGGAGATCAAAATCGTTAGGACAAATTTCGCAGAATGCGGAAATTGCCGAGCCCAAAACCATCGTGGAAGAATCGGAGACTAGCAAAGTTTGGAGAACGTCAACAAGCATCGGCTTCTGCCGCTTGTCAATGTTGAATAGCTTGGGGAGGGCGTTGGCAGCGCACTGCATTGGATTTCGGTATTGATGTAAGACAAGCCACGAGCATATATATGTGCATGTGATAATAACAACTCACCTTTCGGACATACGGGGAAGAGTCAAGCGTGCACTTTTTAACCGCAAGGATTTGGATTTGGAGGATGTCAGCCACTCTGATAGAGGAGAGAACCCGCAGTGCAAGAGCTCGAATTAGCTGGTTGGAGGCGGCTAAATCTTTCTGGAAGTTGTTGATGGAGAGGAGGGCCAACTCGCGACACTCCTTGTCGTGATCCGCATAAGAGACAAGGTACATGTACACCATCTTCTTTACCTCGACGGATTTTATCTGAACATTTTTAACAACTGCCGAGAAAAAGTCGGAAACGTTTGTGCCCTTGGACATCATGGCAAGGAGCCACTTCATACCCTTCGACTTTTGCTGGATATCCGATGCATCGAGGAAAGACCGGACCGAAGAAGGGTTAATGGTCTCCTCAAAATAATGAGCTTCAGAAGAGAAAGCAGAGGATCGTATTGATGTCGACGGAGACGTGAATTGTGATGCCAGTGAGCTGAGGCCGTTCATGATACGATTTTGGATCTGATTGGGTTCGAGTGGCCTCACAATGAATGTTTTTTTTCAATATTGGAAAATTCACAAAATTCATATCGAAGGCCTCCACAGTCTTTATCAATCCAACAAAAATGACAATTCTTAAGCTCGTTGTTGTGATTTGCTCACAGTTATATTTTGTCAATTCTCGGTCTGTTACGCTTTCGTTGCAATCTCACCCTAACCTGCTTCCTCCTTCTTCCCCCCTCCTCCCTCTGTGCACCGCCCCCGGGCACTTCATCCATTCTCCCATCAAGTACAACAAATACCTCCAATCGCTGGTATCCATTGCCAAATCCTCCTCCCTCGAGTCGAAAATAGATGCCTACCTTCGTGCTCCCTCTTCCGCCTCCACAACCCTTCTGGAAGAAGTAACGAACCTCACATCCACGGCAGCTCAAGCTACCACGTCTACTTCCCTCGGTCTATCAATTTACGAGGCATCAATGGCCTTGGGCTCTTATGAGCCCTTTTGCGCGATGATCCAATCGGCGTTCTCCAACTCCCACAATTTCAACAAATCATCCGATCTCGAGCTCGAGGTTGTTTGTGGTGGCAACGCCCCTCCCTTCAAAATGTCTCTCTCGTCATTGTCGATCACCGCACTTGAGAAGATCTGTCCAATTAGTAGTTTTGATGCGATGCAATCGCATCATGACCAACACCTTATTCCAGGCGAAGTTCCCTTCAATTCGCCCCACCAATACAACAGCTCTGGCGACATCACCCCCCCCCCCCCCCCTCTTGTAATCCTCCGGGGTGTGATCGGCTCTTTGGCGTTCCGAGAAGCGTTCGAATTTCTCCTTGCTTCCAGATTGAAATTTGTGGCGAGGGGGGGGCTGTTTGTTCCTTCCATTCCTCCTCCTCCAACCGTGAAGCGCGTGAAGAGTGTCGTGGGGTACGGCGCAAGGCTGGATATAAAGAATGTTGAGTACAAGAGCTGGGAGGAAGATCCCGCCGCCACTTCCCGCGAATCATCATTAGAAAATTCTGCTTCAAAGCAAAACAATGACAAAGACAAAGACAATGACAATGACAATGACAAAGACAATAACTTCTCCCTCCCAACCTCCCCCTCACTCCCCACCCTATCCAACCTTAAGCACATCTCCCTCCAAGCTGCCTCCTACATAAACTCTTCCCCCGATCCACTCTCAACCCTCCAAACCCTTTCTCAGAACCTCCCCTCCTACGCCTCCCCCCTCTCCGCCCTCCCCTTAACCCCGTCGATCCAAACTTCCGCGCGCTTCAACGAGCGCTCCCCATTCCTTAGCAACTGGTTTGGCGGGGGTAACACGATGGTCTACGTGAACGGTCGGCAAATCGACGTGGGCAAGAGCACCTTCAACATGTTCGAGCTGATGGACGTCATCAGGCAGGAGGAGGAGCTCATCGGAGAGGTGAAGAAGCTCAACCTTGGCCAAAATCAGGAAACTAAAGTGCTACGAGCAGCAATTAATCCAAGCGACTTTGATGCAAACTTTGACGCTGCCGCCACCACTTCCACCACCACTGCCACCACCACCACCACCGCCACTACCACCCGGATCGACGTGGGAAGGGGAGGAAAGGTGAGTTTCATTCTGTCTCCGCTACCCCACTCACGGCTAATACTAATCCACTATTTCACTCTTTAGCACGCCGTCACGTACATCAACGACATCGAGAAGGAGTCGTCATACAACTCTTACTCCCCCTCACTAAATTCGTTGGTCGAGCACTACTCTAGCGGGATGGCGCAGTTCATGCCCCCCCCTCCGATCAAGAAGAATCTCTACACCTTCCTTGTCCCCCTCGATATCTTCAACCGAGGCTCGGACGGCTTCAAGGGCGTCGAGGTTGCGTTCCGGTTGCTTCAGTCCAAGGTGCCCGTGAGAATTGGGATTCTTCTTGTTGACAGCAACAGCACAGCCGACAATAAATTCGAATTCTCCAATTCGCAAAACGACACGATGTCCTTCGACCTAACCCCAGGTGAGCAAATTCTGCAGACGGCTTCGTCCACTGCTTAACTGACCATCACTCAATTCGTTTGGCTCGCTAAATGTTTGCAGCCAACTTCCACTCCCCGGCGACCAACGAGCTCGTTTCGGGGCTGTTCAAGTTCGCTGTGAAGAACAGGAAGGACGTGGCGGGGGAGAACATGGGCGTGTCGGGGGGGGTTATGGGTGTGCAATTTTTGGCTACAATCAACGCGATTAAGGGGGAAGGTAGAATGACCATCGGGCAAGTTCTGAAATCGTATAGTCAGGTGAGCTTGGGGTGTTTTTGACCGTCTTTGGGAACAATCGCTTTGCGCAGAAAGAGTTAACTGGTCGAACCCTTCACCGTTTCCAAATCTGAGCGTCTAAAACCTCCATACGTTTGAGTTTACGGCCGATTCAGCGATTCGCCTTTTTTGAGTTTTTTTAGTTTTCACCTGTAAACATGCCCCTGATCTGGACTGTCCCTGAAA
>BRYC01000581.1:6962-27628 GCA_030267985.1 Parmales sp. scaly parma | reverse complement strand
GAAAAGGGGTGGACTTTGACTTTGACTTGGACTTGGCAGGCTCCAGCCCCGGCCCCGGCCCCGGCCCCGGTGGGGGGGCGAGTGGTACGACCCCGACCCTGTCTAGCCTTCAGCGGGAGCTCGCTAGGGGAGCGAACTCGAATTCTAACTCGAATTCTAACTCGAATTCTAACTCGAACTCAAACTCTAACCGTCTGAGCCCGTGGTACATCCACGGGGACCCAACGCTCCACTGGTCTTTCCACCCCGCCGAGCAGCTCTCCCTCCTCGCCCTCCTCTTCGCCTTCCTCTCCTCCTCCCCTCACAAGTCGGTCGTGATAATCTGCGGGGGGGGGGCCACCGGCCTTCGAACGACCATCACTGACCAGCGGACCGGGGCGACGATCATTCAGATGACCACCGGATCCATTGGAGGGGTGGGGGTTAGGTGCGATTTGGAGAGAACTGGATCGGTGAGGGGTAGTGAAGGGCGGTATACGTTTGTTCATTCTGGGATTGGGGATCGGTGTACTGATCGGCCACCAAATCAAAATCCAAATCAAAATCCAAATCAAAATCCAAATCCAAATCAAAATCCAACAATTCCACCTCCTCTTGTAAGAGGCTGGTCCTACGTCTCTCTGGACCTCAACCTCGAGCCCCTCGTCTCGGCCCTCTCCCTCCCCCGCCTCGTCTGCAGGTACGGTGGGAGAGGGGACGACGGGCGAGACTCTATAGATGAACACGTTAGGATGAGGCGGCATCCCGTGCACAACGAAGGGTTCAGGGAGGGGATTGACTACGTACCGAGGAAGATCGTTGGGCCTGTTGTGGGGAAGGTCGGCGTCGTTTATGACGACAACAAGGGGGGAGACAAGAATTCGCAGAGCGCGCCGATCCCAAACTTCGAGACGGGCGGCTCCCCCTCCGGCCCAATTTCCGGGCTCGTCTCCGCCCGGATCCTCCTCGAGACGGACTCCCCCGCGACGATAACTTTGGTCGCCATAAACGTTTTAACGGGGTCCAGGCACCTCGTCTCCCGCACCGTCCCAGGCCGGCTACCCTTCGTTCTGGTTCTGACGGGCCTTCAGCAGGGGAGAAGGTATAGGTGTGAGTGGTTTGGGTTTGAGATGGGGGATTGCGAGGCCAGCGTGTTCACGCTCAACACTCCCCTGGACGATAATCCGGATTTTATTGCGTTGTGCGTAAGCGGTGAGGACGGGAGGTATCTTGGTAGAGGGGAGGAGAGTCTCTGGGGGGTGGTGGCGGATAGGGTGGAGGATCAGTGGGATGGTACTGACGTAATATTTACTGTTGGTGGTGTCGGTGGTGGAGGAGGGGACGATAGTAAGAAAGGGAAAGGGCGGGGGCAGCTGGGAGGATTAACCGGTAGGAGCGCAGCGTTCTTGGAATGCGAGGAGTTTGTCAGAGGCGTTGAGGAGAGGAGGGGGAGGGCGGTGCTGGAGTGTATTGCTAGGCGGAGGATTAGGAACGGGGGATACAAAACGAGGAACCCCGACGAAATTTCTGACGAAAAAAGAGAGGAGAAAGAGGCGGCAAGGGAAGCTGTGGGGGAGGAGGAGGATCAAGCAGTCGACGAGGAGGTTCGAGAGCGGTTCAGGGATGAGATCCGTAGAGACTGGTCCGCTCCGTCAAAGGCCCGGGCGCTGAAATCCGCCTCGCATATAATGTCCTGGGGTGGGGGGGACGTTCGCGAAGGTTATACCCGACCAATAGGAGGGGCACTCGCGACAAGGAGCGGGCGCCGGGTCGCCCGCCTCGCGAAGGAGGTTATGAGGGAGTACATGAAGCAGCTCTGGTGCGGCTCTCCGAGGTGGTTCGAGGGGAGCGCTCCGAAAGATGCAGAGGCGAAGGCAAGTTGTGAGCATGAGGGGTTCTTTACGAGCTGGAGGGGGGGGGGGGTTGGCGCGTTGTTCGTTGATGCTAGGGAGGGGGTTGGGCTTGGGAGTTGTGGTGGTGATAGCGGGGACGGTGATGATTATGACTTTGCCGAGAATCATAACGGTGAGGGTGAAAATCATGATAGTGGGTACGATCCGGGTGTACACGTATCCATGGGAGGCGAGATGGAGAACCCGCTAAAGACCGTCGACAAGCCGTTAATTTCAGACGGGCAGTGGTCCTTCATTCGGTCGGTACTCGCCCGTCCGGAGGTCATGACGCTCGTTGTACTGTGCGAGGTTCCGCTCGTTTGGGAGGTGAGTGACAATGCGAATATTAAATAACTTTTATAAGCCGAACGAGACACCCGCATCCTCTGATCGGAATCCGCATCCGCACCCGACGTTGTGACTAACGCGCACAACACACACAACACACACAACACACGCAACACACACAACAACACACAAAAACACACACGCGACCTTCCCGTGTTACCGACCGAACCTCGTTCACGCAACGATAGAGTAAGGAGGGTGGAAAGGGGCTAAGTAAGGGGGAGAAGATCGCAACTGGGGGGGGAGGGGGGCATGTTCAGGACCACTGGTGTTTGAGGCCGAGGCAGCTCGTTCACGTTTTGTCGGCGTTGTTCAGTTGGAGGGGGGAGAGGAAGGGGAGGAGTCTGCAGATTGTGGGGGGGAGCGGGATGGGAAGTAATACGGGGTTTTTGACGAGGATTACGGAGAGGGGGAAGGGAGGGGCGGGGGGGAAGAAGATGGGAGAGAACGAGAAGGAAAAGGATAATGATGAGGAGGAGGAGGAGGTGGAAGAACAGGAAAAGGACATGATGCAAATCGCCTTGCCGCCAATGACCGGCAAAGCTGACGAGAGCTTCGCCCCCGACAAAACGGGTACCTACGGGACGTATGGGTATGTTCACAGTCCGCTCCCGAAGAACTACAGGGGGTACGGACTGCTGGAAGTTACGCTTGAGACGGGGGATACGGGGGATCCGAGGGATGTTGTGGGGACGGTTGATGCGAGGTGAGCGGAGCGGAGCGGAGCGGAGCCATTGCCTTTTTGCCATTTAGGCCATTTTAACCCAAAATTTCAATATATTCGCAGATTCGTCTCCCTCGCGAACTGCTCCGTAAACTACATGACAAAGGAGGAGACCGAATACGACAAGCGGTCCGTTGAGGACATGGACGGAACGCTTAAAGCCAACGGTGCGCTGTACAAGATCACCGAGCTCCCCGGCCACGTCCTCGGAATGTACAGCAATTTTCCTCGCTGGTGGACGAAGTGGTCCCTGGGGCTTCCGCACGCTCACTTTGAGGACGAGGTGTATTTTCGCGCGAGGGAGAATTCCGAGCTTAGAGAGGCGAGGAGCTTCGTTGAGAACGACGGGGTGTTTCGAGGCGTTGCGGAGCGGGCGTTTGCGGAGGTGAGCGAGCGAACGCGAGCGAGCCGCGATAAAGACGAGCCGCGATATAGACGAGCAGCGATGACGCGATATAGACGAGCAGCGATGAATCCCTCGAAGTGGCTACAGACATAAGGCTAAACATCCACTACTTTACTAACCCACTCCATTAAAAATGCGCCTCGCTTCGCTCGGCATATTCAGTTTCACGTTGACGACGTTGGAAGGCCGGAGAACCTTAGGACGATGAACATGGGGGACATGGACACGCTCATGAGGCAGCTGCACAAGGCCGTGGGGTACGTTTGGGACAGGGCGTTCGAGGATACGAAGCACAAGTTTCATGTCAGCTACCTCAAGGATGATTTTGTGTTTCACTTTGGAATGCGGAAGGTTGCAAGTGCAGCGGGAGAGAAGCTTGGGAATTTGGAGGGGTGAGTTATCTTATGTGTGTGTTATATTTTAGTTGTCCAACACCCTCACTAACCCCAAAAAAACTCAGATTCGTCGAATTCGTTAGAATGTGCTTCGTAGAAGCGGGAATCATGAGGATGGCGGTCATGTGCCAGCAGCACCAGGAGTACTTGGACAGGACGATGGGCGAGAGGGCCAACGCCAGCAAGGAGGCTGAGCTGAAGAAAATGCAGGACGAGAAAGAAATGTTCGGACGCTGGCTGGCGAAGGAAGAGGCCTCCCTGACGAAGCTCAAGATAGCAAACAAGTTGGACGAGTTCCAGCTTCGGACGGTGGAGAAGAGGGCGAAGGAGAAGGAGTGGGCGAAGAAGGAGGAAATTTACGACTTGAGGAGGGCCGAGTTGAAGGGGGGCGACGACGATAAGGTGGCCGCGGAGAAGGAAAGGGTGGAGCTGGAGCAGAAGGAAAAGAAGGAGCAGGAGGAGCAAGAGAGGTTAGAGGAGCAGGCGGAAATGAACAGGCTGGCGGAGGAGGATGTGGAGGAGTACAATAGGAGGTTGGAGGCGATAAGCCAGAAACACGCCATTCAATTGGAGGCGGAGAAGGAGGATACGCAGGGGAGAAGGCGGCGGTTGGCCGGGGAGAGAAAGAGAGAGCGAAGGGAGAGCAGGATCGTCATGGAATTGCCGACGAAAAAAGCAACGAGAGAGCTGCACTTGTGAATAATATAATGTGTAGAAAATGTTTTTATCACTATTTAATAAAGTTTTTACCTGATTCCCTCTCCCCTTCTCCCATCAACCCTCCTCCCTCCACCTCCCCACCCCAAATCAACCATAAACATGGCCCAATCCATGACCTACTCTAAACTTTGCTCCAACTGCAAAAGAACACACCCGGTCTCGAACTTGCGTGCTGGCCAAAGTGGCACTCGAAAGTGCAAGCAGTGCATCGTGGAGCCCAACAAGAAGCCCCCGCCCAAGAGCGAAAATCGTTCTGCCAAGCGTGGTCGTTCCAGCAATGGCGATCAAAATGAGCGTAGATACAACAATAGCAGCAGCAACAGTGTCTACCAACCGGTCAAGCGTGGCCGCAATGAATACCTCGACAACAACAACAACAACAACAACAACAACAACAACACAGGAGGCGGCAGCTCATCCAACCAGGTCCCCCAGCTCTACTCCAACTACCCTTGCAAGGTGGAGCAAATCGAACCTTACGGTGCGTTCCTGGCGTTCCGGGACCACCCCCAACTTGGTTTCTGCCACATCTCTCGCATGGCCTTTTCGAGGATTGATTCCGTGGAACAGGTGATGAGGATTGGCGAGATCCACTGGTGCAAGGTGATCGAGGTTGAGGGTGGAGGTGGTGGGAGAAACGGAGGAGATGTCAAACTGATTTTGGGAAAATGCTTCGGGGAGCGAGACGAAGTTTTCGGAGGGGGGCCGCGAGCGCAGGGGGGTCCGGGTAGTGAATTTGGGAAGGGAGGTGGCGGTGGGTCTTCCTCGGGGGGTGGGGGTGGTGGTGGTGGCGGAGGCAGAGGATTTAAGGATGCTCGAGAACTCTCAAACATAATCTCCGAAATGAAGAATCGGCAGGATGCGCCTGCTGCCGTGCTGAACCTGTACGATCAGTATGCTGGTCAATTGAATGCAATTCACCTCGCAAACATCTACGGAGTGCTTGCGAAAAGTGTGCGAGGGGCTGCTAACGTCACGAAACTCAAAACGGACTGGAGGTTCAATAATCTGTTGAAGATGACGAACGACAAGCTGCAGAGTACGCCGAAGTGGTTTGGTGTCCGAGAGATAGCCACCATCACGCATTCTCTCGGGAAGCTGAAGATCTTCGACGAGCGGTTTTTCAATGAGATCGTGAGGCTCCGAGAGAGAATTGCGAAGGAGGGGGGACCACAGACACTGAGCAATATTGTCTGGGCGTGTGCCACCCTCGGCTATAAATCGGTGGAACTCCTCGAGGCGGTAGCGGGTGAATATGAGCGGATCACCAAAACTGGCGAGGTGCAGCATCTGAGCAACATTACGTGGGCGTTTGCCACCCTCGGCTATAAATCGGTGGAACTCCTTGAGGCGGTAGCGGGTGAATATGAGCGGATCGCCGAAAGTGACAACGTGCAGGCCCTGAGCAACATCACGTGGGCGTTTGCCAAGTTGGAGTGCAATGCCGACGCGTTGTTTGAGGCGGTGGCTCGTCAGCACAAACTAATTGCTGAAAGGGGCAACGTGCAGGCGATGAGCAACATCTGTTGGGCGTTTGCCAAGTTGGAGTGCAATGCCGACGCGTTGTTCGGGGCGGTAGCGGGTGAATATGAGCGGATTGCCAAGGAGGGGGAGCCACAAGCGTTGAGCAACATAACGTGGGCGTTTGCCAAGTTGGGTTACAAAGCAGCGGAGCTTTTTGAGGCGGTGGCGGGTCAGCACAAACTAATTGCTGGAAGTGGCGACGTGCAGGGAATGAGCAACATCTGCTGGGCGTTTGCCAAGTTGGAGTGCAAAGCAGCGGAGCATTTTGAGGCGGTGGCGGGTCAGCACCGGCGAATCGTTAGAGACGGCAAGGTGCAGCACATGAGCAACATTTGTTGGGCATTTGCAACGATCGGGCACGAGGCCAAGGATTTATTCAAGGCTGTGGCGGCTCAGCACGGACGATTCGTTAGAGACGGAAACGAGCAGAACGTTGCGAATACACTGTGGTCCTTCGCGATTGCGGGATACTTGGACGAGGGGAGAGACTTGGTCGAGAAACTGTGGAACAGGGCGTGTGACGGTCGGCTGCAGTTCAAATACGAGAACCTGCAGCAGCTTGCGTTGCTTTATACCGAAGCTCAGATCGAGGGGCCGAATATCAACCTTGAGCGACCGCCCGAATCCCTTCTCGGCCAAATTGAGGCAGCCTTGGCAAAATCAGACGTAACCGATTCACGATCACACAAGGAAGTCTCCGACACCCTGACCAAGCTCAACATCGACCACGAAATGGAGGTTTCACCGTTCGAGAGCAGCAACGTCACCTTCAACACCTCCACCATGCTGAACATCGACATTGTGATTTCCACCAAGGTCGAGAACAAAAACATTGCCATCGAGTTAAACGGACCGAGCCACTACGTGCAATCCAAGGGAATAGACGTCGAGAGCGGCACAACGAAGTTCAAAAGAAGGTTGCTGGAAAAACTAAATTTCACTGTGGTGAGCATCCACTGGGACGACTGGAGAAAGGCGAGAGAAGCCAACACAGAGCAAGAATTCTTTGCGCAATTTTCTCATCTAGCATAGTTTCATTCATTGGTGACATGGGAACCGGCTATAGCAATAAGCTTGAGGTCGTTTGTAATGAGAAATCACATTATTTAACTCAACCCAACCCAATTCTGCTCATTCCCATGTTCTTAATGTCTGTCATGCTGCCCCTCAGCGACTGCGAGTACTTTGCCAGTTTGGTTCCCATTTTTCCAGAGTACTTTTTGTACGGCTCGTTGTCGAACACCGCCATGTCCTGCGTTTCAGTCCAATCGAATGATTTCTGCTTCAGTAGTCGATTAACGCTGTGTTCGAAAGTCTCGGCACTCTCGTAGTCCCCTCCGTTGTCGTCGCTATCGCTGTCATAGTCCTTGCCTCCGCCCTCCTCCCCCCCCGGCAACCTTCCACCCTCTCCGGCCAATCTGGTCGGTCTACCCTTACTCAGCTGGTAGAAGATGAAGTTCTCGCCGTCAGAACCGTCCCAAGGCCTTCTCCAGCCCTTCTGCTTCGCCTGCTCCCGGCCGTAATTATACACCTTAGTGTACAGCTGGAAGCACATTTTCTTTTGCAGATCCCTCTGCGACGAGCGAGCAAAGAGTAAAAGAATAATGTTAGTTTAGCTCGTTTATTTCCACAAAGGACGCTCACTCACTCACCTCCGCTTCGTCCTCGAACGACCTCGGATTCAGGGTGGTTCTCTTCTTGAGCATTTTTATTTCGGCAGCCAGCTCCTTCAAGCTCCCCTCGCACTCCTTCACTTCCTTCTCCGCGTCGGCCACCACCTGAACTGCCTCATCGGGGGTCTCCAGTTTGTGGAACGGCAAGGGTTTGCCATCCTCAAAGTCCTTCTTCCTCGCGTTGGCCGATCGCAAATTGTCCTTCACTGTCTCCAACGTTTTCTCCGTCATGATTGCCAGCTTCTTCTTCGCAATCTCCAAGTTCACTTTCGTCTGCTTGATCCGTATGTTCGCTTCGCCCCTCAGTGACTTCTTTCCACCCATGTCCTTCAACCAAGTGCTAATGTTGGCCTCGAAACTGCTAAAGTAGCCCTCCAGCATGTTCTCCTCGTCCGACCTTCGTTTCGCCTCGGCCGCCGTGTAAATCGTTCGCACGATTACGCACGATGGAACAGTGCACGGGAAGTGGCGGACTTCGTTATTCTCGTCATCCACGCACTCGCAAATATCATACCCAACTTTATCGAAACCTGCAACCATGCCGTATGGGGATTCGAAATTGTTCAAAGCATCCTTCAACACATCGTTATTGTATTCGAAAATAGTGTCCGGCAGGCACTCCTTCGCAACGTCGTACACGCTCGGCCGCCACTCACTTACGTAAAAGTTTGCAATCGTCTCCTTCAACAGCACCTTTATTGGCAGTGCGTAGCAATTGACCATTTCTCTGTTTCGTCCCCACGGTCTTGCAACGTCGTTCCTTATGACATTCTCGCTGTACCTTGCCTCCTCGAGGGGGTCAGTCCTTTTGCTGTGGAAGTAAATAAATGCGAATGAAGTGTGGTGAGTTTATGTTTTATTCGGTACAATTTCACGCCTGCACTTACCTAACCTCGTCCGACAGTGTGCGCAACAAAGCTTCCAAAATCATGTGGTAAAAGACGTATTCCCTCTCGTGCCTCAAGTTCTCGACCTTGTCGACCATTTCACTCGCTGGAGCGGGGTACAAATAGTATTTGCCGTTCAGGTAGCAGTTGATGGCGTCGTCGAACTCTTGCAAATCGTCCGGAGTCAAAAACCCTGTTTCTCCAGTTAGCACCTTGTTTGCCTCGGGCGTGTAGTTGCTCTTGTCAGTTTGGAAGCCCGCCTCCACCAGCAGCTCCTTCAGCTCATTCACCCTGCTTGCCCTAACCCGACAGTACCTCATCACAGTTTGCATACCCTCCTGCACCAACTACAAATTGTGAATGGGGTTTTTGTTAGTAAATCGCTCCGTTCACCTCCGCTCCGCTCCGCTCCGTTTCGCCCCGCTCCGCTCGCTCACCTCCATGGGCGGAGACCGCATTGGGTTGTACTCAATTTTCATGTCGTCCAAGCACTTCATGTCGACGAAGGATAGGGGCAGCTCGATCAAATTGTTGGACGAAACCCAGAAAATGGCCAAGCTGTTGATCAGATTTGGCCGCAAACAGTCGTCCTCCATGAACTCTAGTCTGTTGTGGCTCAATCTCAACGCGGTCAAATTCAAGTCCCCAATGTTCGCCGGCAAGCTTGTGATGAAATTCGCATCCAGGTTCAGCTCGATCAACGACTTCAGCTCCACTATTCCCGGAGAAATCTCGTACAGCCAATTTCGATTAGCACTCAACGTTTCCAAGTGCCTCAAGTTCCTGAAGCAGTCGGGAAAGAACTCCAGCCGATTGATGTCCAGGACGACCTCTCTCAGGTCCACCATGCTGCGCCGAGCGAAGCGAGGCGCATTTTTAGTTAAGCAAGAGCGAAACGAGCGAAACGAGCGAGTCAAACAAATTTGGTGGGTTAGCTTAGTAGTGGATGTAGCCATTTATGTCTGTGGTAATTTCGCGGGATTCATCGCGAGTATGCTCGTCTTCATCAAGGCTCGCTCGCTTCGCTCGCTCACCTCCCAAATTCATTCGGCAAATCGTACAGCCTGTTCTTGCTCAAGTTCAAGAATTGCAACCTTCGCAACCTGCAGAACTCTTTCGGCAAGTATTCAATCTTATTGTCTTCAAAATTCACCTCGATGATGTTGTGCAAAGCCTGGATTGTCTTGCTAACATTCCTCATGCCGCACGACTTCAAAAAGAGCGAATTCAAGCTAACGAAGTTATCGTAGCCCTCCTCATCCTCTTCCACGCTCTCGTCCACCCACACGAGCTCGTGTCCCGAAAAGTTGTTCCTCGAGAGGTCCATATTTTTGAGGTCAGTGAGCTTGTATGCGTCTGGAGGAATCGAGTCGATGTTGAGCTGAGCGAAAGGGTTGGGTAAGTTAAGTGCGTTGTTGTTTGTTTTTGCGGCTCACTCTCACTCACCTGCTGCAGCTCCAAACTATTGTTTCCCTGAGCACCGACGATCATCTTCTTCAGACGGTCTCTGAACTCCGGCTGAAGCTCCAAGCACTCGTTGCCAATGCCCGAGGCATGAATGTGAACAACAGGAGGCGGGCCGTTCACCCTCGCCCAGTACTTTTGCCTGCAGAAGTAGAGCGTCTGCTCCAGCCCTTCCATCACCGTCTCGTAAGGTGGGTCAACCAGCGGGTTGTTGAACAGCTGGAGCTCGGTCAAGTTCGTGAGGAAACCCAACGAGTACGGGAGGATCTTCAAGAAGTTATTTCCGAGCATGAGCTTTCGGAGATTCACGCACTTGGAGATGAAGTCGGGAAACCTGTCGACGTAATTACCGGTCATTTGGAGCTGCGCCGAGCGAAGCGAGATAGTGCGCATTTTTAATGAAGGACGAGCGAAACAAAATGAGCGAGCCAAACGAATTGGGTTGGGGTTGGTTAGTTAGCTTAGTGTGGATGTAGATGTAGCCGTCTGAAGGAAGCCATTTCGCGCACTTCATCGCGAGAATGCTCGTCTTCCAAAAAGCTAGCTCGCTTCGCTCGCTCACCTCCACCAAACTCGTACAGCTTATCATGCTGTCGGGGAGAGTGGCAATTTCGTTTTGATTCAAAATCATTTTCGTCATTTTGGTTAAATTACCAAGCTGTTCGGGCAAACCGTCCAGATAGTTGTTCTTCGCCTCGATAACTTCCATCTTGGTCATTCTGCAGATAGAGTCGGGAAGCTTCCTAATGAGATTCTGGTTGGCCTTGAAGTGCTTCATTCCCACTAGCCCGCCCAGTGTGTCGAGCGAAGCGGGGATCGTCCAACTGGGGTGAGTGGAGCGGAGCGGAGCGCCGAGCGGAGCGCCGAGCGGAGCGAGGCGCATTTTTAATGAAGCACGAGCGAATGGAGTTGGATTAGATTGTGTAGTGGACGTGGACATGGACGTGGGTGAACGTATCGTATCGTATCGTATCGTATCGTATCGTATCGTATCGTATCGTATCGTATCGTATCGTATCGTATCGTATCGTATCGTATCGTATCGTATCGTATCGTATCGTATCGTATCGTATCGTATCGTATCGTTTCATTTCATTTAATTTCCGCTCGTTCGCTCGTTCGCTCACCTAATTCCCCCCGAAATATTATTTTTGTAAAAGATGGAACCGGAACTTGCGTCCATGTCCAAGTCCCATTCGTTGGTTCCCTGGCTCGCCAAGTATTTGCGACGCTACAGAGTATTTTGTTGTTGTTTGGATTTGAATTTGATTTAATTGTGTTATTATTTTTTCGTTTTTGATTTTTTGTTCCCCACAATTGCTCACCTCCAAGTAAGCACTTTTTTCCTCGTCGGGGTTTATCATCCGATCCAATCGGGGGGGGATTCCCTCGTCGAGCTCCTCCCCCAATTCAACCTCTATCGGTTTCGTGTTCGACGCAGTCTCGGTGATCCTGTTGTAGTAGCAAGTATTTCCAGTTTTGCGGTCGACAACCTCGTCCCAGACACCGTTCTTGCTGCTCGTTTTCTGTAGCGCCGTGTTCTTTTCCTGCTTTATCCGGTCTTCATACTGCGCCGAATGAATGTTAGTAATATTTATCGTCTTCCACATGGCTCGCTAAATTCGCTCACCTCTTGCAAAATCGGCTGGATGGCTAAATGCGCCAACCCGTTGGAGCTTACGTCGAGATACTTGAGGTTGCGGAGTCTCGGGAGTGTAGGGGGGAGAATATTGATGACATTGTTCGCTAAATCTAGGTGTTCCAGCCCGCTCAAGCTTCCAATATTCTTGTGCATTTGCTTGAAGTTATTTCTTGAAAGTTTCAGCACCTGCGCTCATTCATCGAGTGGGTGGGGTTAGATATATTATATTTGTTGGTGCATATTATAATGGTGGCGAGTATTCTCACCTTCAAGTTTGTCAGCATCAGCATGCTGTCCGGAAGAGACCCCAACCTATTCCGCTCCAAATTGCACCGAATCAAATTCTGCAAGAATCCAAAGTCAAACGGAAGCTGGACGATGTTGTTGTTGCCAAGGTCGAGCTCGGTCAAGTAGTTAATGTGGTGACAGGAAATTTGGGGGGTGTAGGACGAGAACAAGGATGCGAGGTTGTTCCTCGCTAGGGAGAGCTTCTTTGGAGGAGCGAGTTGGAGTGTGAGAGTGGACGCCACGTAATCTGGAAACGAATCGAGTTTTTTTTGGGGAAGATTGAGCTCGCCATTCATCCACGAACGCCGCGTCGCAATGACAATGTCGGCCTCGAGTGATTTTGAGTTTGGATTCTGCTTCTTGGCAGTTTCCAGCACTTCATCCATCTGCGCCGAGCGATCCAAACGTTAGTAAGTGTAAGTGTAAGTGGATGTACTGCATTTATATTATTTCTGCGGCCATATGAGCCATCATTATACGCTCACCTTTTCAAACACGGTGTTCACCGATGGGTTGCCGGCCATTCCCGAAAGGCGCACGGTCTCGTCGAAGAGCTTGCCCAGGTGGGACTCCGAAAACGTATTTTCTCGCTTTCTGATTGCATCGTGCTGGTGTTCGTCCTGCCGGTGGCGGAGCGCCTTGCGAGCCGCAACAAAGGAGCCGTGCTCCTGTAACAACGATGCAAAGTTCTGCTTCGGGACAACAGGTGGGGCAAGGTGGTGGGGTTCTTTCTTCTTCTTCTTGTGGGATCCTTTAGACCCTTTCGACTGGTTGAGACCGGCGGCTGTGTTGGCTTTTGCTGGCCTTTTTCCGGGCGAGATTTTGTTTGTTGGGGAATTGTAGTGAGTCGGGGATATGTTCATTTTAGCGTTGTCAATGTTGAAGAAGGGGAGGAGGGAGGGACTTTGTGGTGTTGTTGGGAGGGGGGGGTTGAATTTGTTGGTTGGTGACGACATCTTCGTTGGCGACATTTGTCGTTTGGGGGAGACAGGAAGCTTGGGAGGCGGAAATTTGGCATTGGGGTTCAGCGTAAGAACGACCTTTTCAGAAAGATGGTCAGGGTCGTCATCTGGCCTGTTGCTGGGGGGAATGGTTACAGAGGGTGGGGGGGGTTGTTTGGGCAAAGGAGGGTTGAGAGATACCGGACCGGGGGACAGTGACGAAGAAGCCGTCATTTTCTAGGACTGGGTTGGAAGGGTTGGTGGGAAATCATCTTAAAGTTGTTTTAATTCGGAAATGGTTTAGTTTCATATCAATTCATATTTGTGTTTTTTTTGATTTTTTCTTCTTTCGAGTTTAAATTTAAATAAGATATCCACATACTTGCGACACCCATGGCGCATTCCGCGACCTTAATGGCACTTAAGAAGGGGAACGAGTCTAATTCAGTTCTCGAGAAGAAGCTCAATGATACGAAACGTGATTGCCTGGTTCATGTGATGCAGTATTTGACAGCTCAGGGTTATACGAACACCGCATCAGAACTGAAAAATGAGGGAGGAGGTGAGGCCTAGCACTTGCCCTAACACGTTAGAATGCTCATCAAACTCACTAATCATTTTTTCGAAGTGACATTGAACCGGTTCGAGTCTGCAGATAACATTGACCTACCGCTTATTTTCCACGATTTTGAGGAATACTATGAAATGAAATTTGGGAAGAAACCGATGCTGACTCGTCGAAACGAGTTGGAGGACGACGATGACACCAGGTTCGCGAGATCGTCGTTATCCAAGGGGGCGACGGTGCGCCGGAACAAGAGTGAGATGGAGGCGAAGAAGCGAAAAGAGTTGAGGGAGAAGGCAAACAATCGAGGGAGTGGGGGAAGCGGGGTGCTAGCAACTATGGAGCAGAAACTCGGTGTGGACACGACGACAAATAGCAGCGCCATGATGTCTCGAAGCGCCAGCAGCCCGGTGGTGGGGCTCGGAATAGATAACAATGCCAACAACGACAATAGTGACAACAACATTGAAAATGTGGGCATGGGCATGGGTTTGAGCGGCACGACTGTAACGCTTCAGGACAAGCGAAATTTATACAAAACTCACGAGGAAACGCCAATGTACGCGCAAAAATTACTGAAGCCCTTGCCCAGCTTCGGAGGGGACGGGGAGCTCAGGCAGCTCGGCGAAACCATAACGCGAGATATTCTGCAAACGTCGCCAGGCGTGGTTTGGAAGGACGTAATTCAGCTGGACAACGCCAAAAAGTTGTTGAAGGAGGCGGTGGTGATGCCGCTCAAGTACCCCCAACTTTTCACGGGGTTGCTGTCGCCCTGGTGCGGAATTTTGCTGGTGAGCGAGAGGCAAAATTGCTATACATGGCTACATCCACTACTGAACTAAACTACTCAACTATTTTTGCTCGTTCGCTGGGCGCAGTATGGACCACCGGGTACGGGGAAAACAATGCTGGCCAAGGCTGTGGCGAGCGAATGCAACACGACCTTTTTTAACATTAGCGCAAGCAGCATCGTGAGCAAATACAGGGGAGATAGCGAGAAGCTAATCAGGGTTCTTTTCGAACTCGCGAGGTACCACGCACCGAGCACCGTGTTCATGGACGAGATCGACAGCATTATGAGCAGCAGGGGGGGGGGCGACGGGGCCGGGGGAGAGCACGAGGGGAGCAGGAGAATGAAAACGGAGCTGCTGATCCAAATGGACGGTTTGGCGAGGGGCACCGAGCACGTGTTTGTGCTGGCCGCGAGTAACTTACCTTGGGACTTGGATCCGGCCTTATTGCGACGCTTGGAGAAGAGGGTTTTGGTGCCGTTGCCAAATCAGGTTGCAAGGAAAAGTATGTTGAGCATGCATTTGAATAGTTTTGTAGATGGAGATGGAGGGGAGGGAGGTGAAAGAGAAGAGGGGAAGGAGGAACGAATCAATCTCGATCTGGACAAAATCGCCGACGAAACTGATGGCTATAGCGGAGCGGACATCAAACTTTTGTGCAAGGAATGCGCCATGCGGCCTGTGCGAAGGCTGCTGAAGAAGTTGGAAGAGCTAGAGGTGGAGACTGACGGGGGGGTTGTCGAGGAAGGTGAGGTCGAGGAGTTGATGAGGAGCAATCCGATTAATCAAAAGGACTTGGATGAGAGTTTGGCGTGCACGAACAAGAGCGCTGGCGAGAAGTTGCACAATAAATACGTCGAGTGGACGAAAGAGTTTGGTTCGACATGAGAACCCTGACAAAATGAGAAAAGACCTTGATTTTCTAATTGGAAACGTTCTACGTTATATATATATTGTGTATCATTATCTAAACATTCGTTGTGTCCACTGCGCCCCCCCTCCGGTTTGTTTTATTTTCGAGATGTTGATGACAGTTTGCTCGCGTCGTGCCTCGTAGTGTTCACGCTCCATGCGTCGGGCTCGCAACTTTTCGAGTTTCTCTTGGTTTTGGTTTTGGTTTTGGTCTTGGTTTTGGTTTTGGTCTTGGTCTTGGTCTTGGTCTTGAAAGTTTTGTTTCCTCTTCTTTTTTTCTTTTTTCTCTTTTTTGGCCGTCTTGTTGGCCGTCTTATTGGCCGTCTTATTGACCGTCTTGTTGGCCTTGGTTTCTGTTTCTGCTGCTGCTGCTGCTGCTGCTACGTTTCCTCCGCTACTCTTCCCACCGCCGCCACCACTACTCTTCCTCATGAAGGCGTCCACTGGATCCTCCAAGCCCTTCCTAGCCGTATCCCTTTTCCGATCCTTCTCAGAGTTCTCCTTCTTCGCAGCCTCCAGCTCACCCGGCGTTTTACCCGGCCTAGCGTAGAATGGAACGGTCGAAACGAGTTGACCACCCAGCTTGCTGTCGTCCCTGTTCACCACCCCGTTCCGCCTGTCCTCCCGCTTTTGGAAAGCCTTTAGGTCTTTCATGTGAGATTTATTCGTGAAGTCGGTTTGCTTGGTGGTGTTTGTGGTGGTGGTGGTGGCATTAACCTTGCCATAATGGCCATCGCCTCCACCATAAGGATTGCTCCCCTGGGAATTAGAAGCAAGCCCTCGCGAGGTTAAAAACGCCTTCTCCTCCCTCATAAACAGCGAGAAATGCTCCTCAGGTTGCGTTTGTGTTGCTGGTGATGGTGATGGTGATGGTGATAGTGCAACAATTCCGGCCTCGCTCCTAAGGGCAGAATAAGCGAGTTCACTCTCTCTCTTTCTCTTGTCCTCCTCAACTTGAGCAATCTTCTCATCCTCGAGTCGCTCATCACGTGCAACCCGCTCAAGATTATCGCGACGCCAAGGGTGGTATGATTTCTTCGAAGCTGTGATAAGTCGGCCTGACATCGCTTTTTAACGCCAAGGGTGGTATGATTTCTTAAGCTGTCGGCCTGTACCTTTTTAACATTTCATTTAAAAAAAAAAAATAATTCTCGGTCCACAGCACCGACCACAGCCGACTATGGACTTTGCGCAAAAGATAAAGACCGGCAAGAAGTCATATGGGCGAATGGGTCGCTTTGGGATGAATCTCACCTCAAGACCAATGGAAGAACAACTATTCTCGACCACACTGTCCTCCCAACTCCATTCTAACCTCGATTCGCAACTCAAAACGAGTATGTGGTTTCGTTGGTGTATATGTTTCATACCAGAGGGAATGAAAAATATGATTACCATCAGATCATCCAACTCGGACAATTCGCACACTTCGATATGCATCAAGCTAGTGAACCTGACAATCTTTTTCGCCTTGGGGATGATGGCTATTGGAATTTTCGTAGTCGCCACAATCTTCTCTGCAAACGACGGACCCTCTACTAGAACGAAAGAGCTCCTGCGTCTTTCTCTTTCTAATTCCATTTCCAACATCTGGGCCACTACTATTCTCGTATTCTTCCTTACCTGCTGCCTTCTTCTTTCCAAAAAGGGTTTCCGCACCTTCAATTTGTGCAAAATCTTGAAATTCTTGAATTTGATCCAGCTAATCTTCCCCTTCCTCCTATTCTTCTCTCTGACTAGCTTCGATTTCGAAACTACGTTTGAAACTTGGATTAAGCATTACTGGTTGCTCGACGGATTCACCTGGTACCGAGAGGCCTTCTGCGCTGAAGGTGAGCGAGCAAAGCCTCGAGCGAGCGCAGCGGAAAGGGTGGGTGGGGGAACTCAACTCCCCCCCTCCACACGAATACACAACTAACACGCTCGGCGCAGGCACGGCCCAGACCACCTGCGCAGCCCCGATCGGTGGAGGTGCAAATTACGCTAACGTTACGATATTCTGCACCTCCACCTACAACTCAACCACCTGCGAGCAAATCCAGCAGGAGGCGCAGGATGATCTCGCCATTTTCTCTTGGTTCATGCTCACCTTCTTCGGCGTGGTTGGGTGTCTGATTTGCCTCCTTATCATTGTGCTGACCCGCTTTGTGAAGCTCCTCGTCAACAACAAATCGATAATAGTCGAGAGCGAGGTGAGTGAGCGAAATACTGCGAGCGAGCCTTGAGGAATTAGTTTGGCTCACTCCCTCCCTCCCCCCCTGCGCAGATTCGCTTTGTGCCTTACTGGCTGATAACGCCGATGATTTGCTGCTTCTATGTTGGGAGATATTTGAACAACGAGGGGGGCGACGAGAAGGATAGCTCCACGTTCTTCCTGAGCACGAGTTTCAGGGTAGCTGCAAGCCTGTTCTTGCTGAGCTTCGTCATTAGCTGGATGGTCGAACACGACAGCGCCCGAATGACTTGGTGCGGGCACGGGTGGAAGAAGAGGAAGGTGCACTTGGTGTTGATGTTCCTGGTGGTGCATTTTCTGACCGTAGCGCTGATTTTGGCCATCTGTATATATGCAATCTTAACATTTGTCACCAACGTCAACGTCGAAGATAACGAGGAAAATGTGCTGAAGCTCGCGTGCGAAATAGACGGCAGCAGCGGGAGCAACACGTGCCTCGACTGTCCTTTCAGCTGCCCGGAGTGGAACGAGATGGACGTGGCGAACGTGCTGAGGTCACAGATCAAGTACGGCGGCACGGTTTGTTTGGTTTTGTTGCTGTACAGCAGCAAAAGTTTGAGGATTGGGAGGGAGTGGTTCAAGTTCTACAAGGATTATCGTGAGGAGTATATTTGAAATTGAATATAATTTTGGAAAAGATTTAATAACTAGAACCAAATGTCTTTGAATTCCACGCCGCAATTCTCCCTTGGAACAACAAAGAAGTTGATGTAAATTCGATCTGGAAGGATCTCGAGAGGGGACAGACGAGGGAGGGATCACCGGAGAGTGAACTTGGGTCTATTGAAGGGATCGGGTTCAGATTGTGATTAATGCCAGAGAAAAGACGAGTGCTAAAACCGTAAGCATTGGAACAGGAGAAAAGGAATAAAATGCAAATGACAAACATTGTTGGTGGGGGAAGAAACTGGTCAAATTTGTTGGGAATTGTGTGCGTGTTTCGGTGTGTGTGTTTCGGTGGTGTTGAGCAAGGTGGTCTTGTTGCGTTACGTCTATGGCGTTTTTTTGATGCTAATGATTGGTTTCACACTTTTTTCAAGTTTTGATTTATTAGCCCCGCTACAAAGCGTTGACCGGCACCGTAATCCATTATTCCTCACGCCATTGGATCGCTGAAAAACTAAAATATGGTTTGCTTCATAGTAACAATGTTTATTGGTGTGGCCTCGAGCTTCACCATGCCACCCCCTCCAACTATATTTTTGATAGGGTTGGGTTATGTTGGGCAAACCGTTATGGATTTGTCTCCCTCGTCTATAGCTGGCTACACCAACAATGCGTCTAAGCCCTTTCCTGATGCTGCCAAAATGTGCTCCCACGTTGTGATCACCCCTCCAATCTTGCCCACACCAGATCTTGCCAATTCTCTCTCCTCCCACTTTCCCCACCTCGAGACAATAAGCATAATTTCATCCACGGGTGTTTACGGCGATCATCAGGGCCGACTCGTGAACGAGAATTCTGAGACCTCGTCTGCGCATCCTCTCATGGAGATTGAGCAAAGCTGGATGGACAACCGCCCTCCAAATGTCAAGCTTCGAATCCTTCGTAGCGCAGGAATATACGGTCCAGGAAGATCCGTCTTAACACCACGAACACGAAACAAACCCTCCACCACGTCGCGCCGATCTTCTTCCGCCTCATCGATGACAATCACAAATAGAATCCATGTTCACGATTTGGCGCGATTCATTCTCAAGGCCCCGGCAACAGAAGCGCCCACAGTGGATATTTTCAATTGTTCCGACGACGAACCGGCCTCGCGTTTTGACGTTTTGAAATTCGTTCGTCCCGAAACCACTGCAGCAGAAACAGAAACTTCAAAAAACCCTCTGAAGCTCGTTGATAATCGCAAAATGAAAGCGGCCCCCTTCGCCCTCAAATACAACACCTACCGCGAAGGAATGCAATCAATTGAACAATGTCTTCCCCTAAACTAAGGTCTAGTCAATTTAATTTAGATACTTATTCACATCTCACCCAACCGCCCACTGACCCAAATTTCCCAGATACTTTGCTCTCTCATCTGTGCTCATCACCGCTCTCCCCGCACTCTTCCGTTGACTCAAAACTTGATCCCCCGTCCCCCCCATTTCATCATAGCTTCCTGGGCCGACGAAGCTCCTGAACTTCTCGTCCGGAGCTTCTCCTCCCTCGATTCTGCTAACTAATCCCCAACTGGGTTGTCTCTCGTACAAATACTCATTCTTCGGCCTGTACGTTGTGCTGGTAGGCTCGGCTCTGTCTGCACTTCCCCAGTCGTCCGCTCTCGTTCCCGCTTTCAGGAACATGTGTCCGTGCACGCTTTTATTGTCGCTCAGCAGCTGCACGCCAATAGAGCTACTGTCCGCTGGTTCACTCTGCGCCACTTCGTCGTCCTTCTCTCCCCCCCCCGTCACCTTCTTTAAGTCATCGTTAATGCTCCCGATGGTCCACGCTGGCGCCGTACTACTCTTGCTTGTGGCTCCGTCGAAGGGCGACTTAACCAAGTTATATCTCGCCTTTTCCTCCCTCCGCTTTCTCGCAACAATTTGGTTGCTGCACCGAGCGAAGCGCGGTGAGTTTTTAACGAAGCAAGAGCATAACGATTGAAGGCGAGTCAAACGAATTGAGTGGAAGAATGTTAGTTCAGTTGTGTTGTGGATATAGCCATTGTGTCTGTAGCCATTTCGCGGGGATTCATCGCGAGTATGCTCGTCTTCCTCAAAGCTCGCTCGCTTCGCTCGCTCACCTCCGCCGCTTCGCTCTATCCATCTGATCGTCAATCACCCCCCCCCTACCCATCTTAGTGTCCTTCTTCGATTTTTCGTTGTCCCAGTATTCAACTTCTCTCTTCTCCTTGAACTGATTGAATTTCAGCATATTATTCGTCCGCTCGATGATCTCCGCAGCCGGTCTGTTCTTGAACAATACCCTGTGCCGCTTTGCGTACACGTTCAAATGGTCTCGGTACGCGCTTTTCCCGGGTCTTTTTGGTCTGCGCCCAGCGAAGCGATCGGAGCGAGCCAAAAAATTGAGAATAATATTAGTAAGTTTAGTTAGTGGCTATATATTTTTTCGTCTTCATCAAGGCTCGCTTCGCTTGCTCACCTGCCCAGCTCCCAGTAAAGGCTGTTGAGTTTCTCGCGCTCGTAGGACGCCCACTTCATGCCTTTTTTCTGCAGCAGTGCTGATTCCTCGTGGCGTTTTTTCGCCAGTATGGCTTCGTTTTGCTCCCGAGTTTTGCTCGCTTTATTGTTGCTGTTGCTGTTGCTGTTGTTATTGCCCCCCCCCCCCCCCCCC
>BRYC01000574.1:764-12511 GCA_030267985.1 Parmales sp. scaly parma | reverse complement strand
GCCGATTCAGTAAATCGCCTTTTTTTTGCCTTTTCTAAGTTTTCATATTGGTGTGCAGTTGGCGTATTTTTGACCGTCCCTGAACAACCCTCAACCGCAAAAAGATGCGCCAACCCCAATCCGCCACCGTGTCCAATTCATAGCATCTAAAAACATCATACGTTGGAGTTACGGCCGATTCGGTAAATCGCCTTTTTTTGCCTTCTTTGAAATTTCACATTGACGCGCAGATGGCGTATTTTGGACCGTCCCTGAACAACCCCCCCCCACAAAAAGATGCGCCAACCCCAACCCGCCACCGTGTCCAATTCGCAGCGTCTAAAACCTCCATACGTTTGAGTTACGGTTGATTCAGTGAATCGCCTTTTTTTTGCCTTTTTTGAGTTCTCACATTGACGTGCAGATGGTGTGTTTAGGACCGTCCCGTTCACAACCCCCTCGCACAAAAAGATGCGCCAACCCCAACCCGCCACCGTGTCCAATTCATCGCGTCTAAAAGCATCATACGTTGGAGTTACGGTCGATTTAGTGATTCGCCTTTTTTTTGCCTTTTTTTGCCTTTCACATTGACCTCCACATGCCCCATTTTGGACCGTCCCTGAACAACCTTCTCTCACAAAAAGATGCGCCTCCCCCCCCTCCCCCCCGTGTCCAAAATTGAGCTTCCAAAACCTCCATACGTTGGAGTTACGGTCGATTTAGTGATTCGCCTTTTTTCCCCCTTTTCTGACCGTCCCTGACCGTCCCTGAACAACCCCCCTCCCGCAAAAAGACATAATGGCTACATCCTCTACTGTACTGCACTAACCCAACCCTATTCAACAATTTTTGCTCGCTCTCTGGCTCTTCGCTCGGCGCAGGCGTGGGGCTGTTCATGGGGGGAGGGGACTCGAAGACCTCAACCGCCAGCGACACCGATACCCCAGCCGGTACGGCGCAGGTTGTCGGCCTCGTGCTGCTCTTTTTCTCGTTGTGCTTCGATGGGGGGACGGGAGCGTACGAGGACAAGCTCATGAGCAAGAATCACGTGGGGCCCTTCGACCTCATGTTTAACATTCAGCTGGGGAAAGCCATTTTGGCAGGTCTATTTCTGATCATTTTCAACCAGGTCAACGTTTTCATTGACATGGTCAGCGATATGGGCTTCCTCCTGGTTGCCCTTGGGTTCACGGGAGCACTTGGCCAAGTATTCATTTTCATCACCATCAGGTGATCGAGCGAAGCGTTGACGTGCAGATGGCGTGTTTTGGACCGAACCAGCCACCGTGTCCAATTTTGAGTGTCTAAATGCGTTGTGCGTTCGCCTTTTTTGGTGTTGTCTTTTTTGAGTTTTTTGGCACGCACTGCCCTCATACACTAGTTGGCTACATCCACAAGTGAACTAACCATATATATCATGCGCCTCGCTTCTTCTTCGATTCGCTTCGCTTCGCTTCGCTTCGCTTCGCTTCGCTTCGCTTCGCTTCGCTTCGCTTCGCTCGGCGCTTCGCTCAAAACCCGCGCAGCAAATTCGGCGCTCTCACGTGCAGCATTATTGGGCTAGCTCGGAAGGTTGCGACTCTCGTTGCTTCCATCTACATCTACGGGCACACCTTGAACGCGATCCAGTTCTTCGGCCTATGCGTTTGCATAACTGCAATGGTGATGAATTTTTTGGGCAAGGGAAAGAAAAATCCTGGCTGTCATTCTCACGGGGAGAATGACCCTGAACCATCCGAAGAAAAGCTGGGCCTTCTCAAAGCTAATGACGAAGAATACAACGACGACGACAATAACAAAAAGGCGATAGAGCTTGTCACGGTTTAAACTCTCTTTCTTGTTCTGGTTCTGGTTTCTCACTCCAAGAAGTGAGAAAACCAACATTGTTTTTTTTCAGCTTCCTAAATTTTTGTTCAACAACACATTTAAACCCTAAATTATAGGTACCAGCTCCTACCATCCGCCACAGCTAAAATATAATCCAACATAAAAAATGACAACACAACACAACAGCACAACGACTTCAACAGCTTCAAGTTATCCAAGTTCTGCCCATGACATGCACCCCCTTCACACTCCCCTTGAATCCCCGTACTATCGGGCCCAAATCAACGAACTTCTCACCAGTCGGGATACCCAAAAATACAAGAATTCGCTCGCGAGGTTCAAAAAATCAATCGCCTCGACGAAGGGCATAAGAGGCGCAATTAGGAGCTGTAAGAATAGACGTAAGAATGCTGGACCCGGCTCTGGCCCCAACCCCAACCCCAACCCCAACCCCAACCCCAACCCCAACCCCAACCCCAACCCCAACCCCAACCCCAACCCCTATCCCGATTCCGACTCCTCCCTCTCCCCTCCTCTCCCCTCGGACTACAAAAAAATTCTCGCCTCAACTTCTCGAACCCATTCACACTACCTTCCCCATTCTCCCTCTCCCTCTCCCTCCTCTCCCTCCTCCCTAGACCCCCCCACCACAACCACAACCACAACCACAACCACAACCACAACCACAACCACAACCACAACCACAATCCTTGGGAAAGAACGCCTGTACACCCGAACCTCAATCCTCACTGAGCCTTGCCCCCCTCAACCAATCTCAACAAAAATTCAGGCGACGCACTCCTCACCCTTTGACTTGTCGTTGCGAAAGTACCACAAGATCAAGCTCCACAATGAGAAGCACGAGAAGCGCGAGAAGAAGAAGCGGCAAAAGCAGCGCAAGATGGAGAAGGAAGCGCGGAAGGCAGCTCGTCAACGCCCCCTTTGCATCCCCGCTTCTCCCCCCTCCCTCTCCCCCTCCCCCTCCCCTTCCCCCTCCCCTCCCCCCCCCCTCCACACCACCGAGGACATCATCGAGCTCTCCCAGCAGACCAAGTACTTCGGCGAGTCGGCCCGATCTGACTACTTCAAGATCTTCCGGAAGCTCAACGACGAGAAGCTCCTCATCCCCCCCCTCGCGGACTTTGCGACTTACAAACCCCCAAAATTTGAAGGAGAAAAAAATATTGGCTACGACTTAGAGACCACCGAGGGGAACAAACACGAGTTTGGGATCTTCTCAAAAAACACCAATACACCTAGGCACAAGAATGTCAAGAACGTTATTAGCTCTGGATATTTGCTCCCCGAACCGATAATGATTCGAAATAAGCTATACAACACAAAACAAAATTTCGAGTCCTCGTCGGTCGTCTACGACGTGAATGACAGAATCGACCTGTCGGGACGGTCGCTCGGGGACGATTTGATCAAAATACTCTCGAGCATCATTGACGAGATTCCGGTGGTGAGGCACTTGAACGTGTCGAACAACAGGCTCACTGACAATTCGATTTCTAAAATTGTGGCGGAAATAACGAATCCAGACAATCCTATGAGGTTGCTGAGTTTGGATTTGAGCATGAACGACATTGACGAGGTAACAGCAATGAGCATAGCGAAGTTCTTCCACTCAAAGCACTGCGTGCTGCGCTCCCTAAAACTCTCCCAATCCGATATTGACGATTTCGAGACCTGCGCATTTTTCGAGGTGAGGCATTCACTCTTATACCCACCCACCCACCCACCCACCCACCCACCAACTCATCCACTCTACTAAAAACTAAAACTAAAACTAAAACTTATACACGTTTTGCAGTCTCTCCAGTACAACGAGACGATGACATCCCTCGATCTTTCCAATAATATAATTGGTGGGTTCAGGGAGTTCATGAACAAGACCGCTCCTCGCCTGGACGAGCACAACCGTCGTGTCGAGACCGCCGGAGACGCGATTTCACAGGCACTGCGAATAAACACGACGCTGACGAAGTTGGACTTGGGTTGGAATCAGCTGGGGTCTAGGAGCGGAATCTTGCTCGGGGAGATGCTTGGCACCAACAAGACTCTCAAGTGGTTGAATCTCGGGTATAATAGCATCAAGGACGTGGGGGCCCAGCATTTGTTTACGGAGGTGAAGCCCACATCCACATCCACATCCACTACTAAATAGCTAACCCACTCAATTCAATTCAATTCAATTCAATTCAATTCAGCTCGCGGAGAATAAGAGCTTGGAGTATTTGGACGTGAGCGGGAATGCCCTCGGGCCCAGGAGCTCGGCGATTCTGTTCTTGATAATGAAAGAAAATGAAAGTATCAAGCACGTCAGCCTTGAGGGGAATCCGATTGGCGAGAAGGGCTTTCGCGCCATGTTTCGGTCGTTGAAGTACCAGCCCCCTGGGCGAACGTTTGACCTCAGGAGGTGCCACTTCGGCAAGCAAATTAGTATTCCAGTTGCAAAAAAGCAGACAAAGTTTGGCGAGTTTTTCGAAAAGTCTGGCATCAACTTTGACCCGAGTGATCCAGTCGGCTACTACGAACTAGATTTGGAGGACCCCTACCACCGCTATATTGCCCACGAGCTCTATGTCGCGGCGTGCTACACCAGTGGCTACCGGTACCTCTCCTTCGTTCACAACAAGCACCCGATCAAACTCCGGCCCAACCCCTTCTACGACAACGACGGTCACAGACAGGAAGCTGTCAACGTAATCCACCCGTGGGGTGACGATGCTGATGACGATGACAACACTGGGGTCGGTACACGGTACAAGAAGGATTGGCGGTTCCAAACTAAAAGCGTTTACACGCAGCTTGATCACGCGCAGTACAAAATCCGGATGAACAAGAACAAGTTGTTCGATTCGAGTACCGGGATGGAGTGGGAGGTACCCCTCTCGGGCAAACTCGAAGTCGTGTTTGACTTCCTCCCGATGCCCCAGGCAGAAACCTCGTTGTCGAACATAACCCAAATACAAGAGCTTTGTAAAATGTGCAATGCGTCCCCTTCCATGCGGTGAGCTTTTTTAAATCTGAACTTTGACCATATATAACTTAAACTGAACTAACCCACCCCCTCGGCGCAGCCTCGACTACATCAAGATCTTTGCCCTTGACAGTCACCTCCTCTCCTCTCAAGTCCAAGATATACTCGAGTTATTAAATTCTTCTCAACCTCGCATTTCCAAAGAAGAGATGGTCTTGATCTTGCTTCTCCTCGCCCCAATTTGCGTAGACTCCGGCCTGATTGAGAACCTCTTCGATAGATACTTGAGCTCGAAAGCGGTCCAGGCGGTGACCACCAACTTGGGCCAGCTCTTCGAGGTCATGCAGGGCGCGTTTTGCAGCCATTTCCGCCTCGACATGAAGATCCACACGGACAAGCTTGCCGCCATGAAATTGGCGGAGCAAAACACGTACGAAAAGCTTGAGCAACAGAAAAACTTTCTCGATCTCACACATGGTGGGACAAGCCAAGACAATCAGTGCAACAATTTTAGAAACGTCTTGTTCAATAATTTTCCGCTGGAATCCCTCGATGAAAGCTTTTTCAAGCACAAGCTGGAGGACAAAATGCAAGGCGTCCTTGAATTCGACTACGTCTCAACGACTAAAATTCAGTCAATCAACAATTCGCAGCTCCACAATTCTGTGGACCGCAAGGCGATGGAGTGGAAGGCCTTCCACAATTTGATTCGAACTTGCGGAGTTTACGTTGCTCCCGAGCTCTCAAAAACTCGCGAGAGGAAGGGATATGATATGGGTTTGTTGGTGGATATGGTGCATGCAAGCTCTCCCTCACCCTCAACCTCACCCTCACCCTCGAAAAAAGAAGAAGCAACACTAGAACGTTCGTTTGAGCGGCGCGAGGCAATTGTTCACCACAAAGACTCAACCACGCCATTGTCCAAAACGAAGGAGATTTTTTTGTCCAGTGTGCAAAAAATAAGGAAGCAGGTGCAACACAAGAAGCTGTACCTGCAGCAGTCGGGCTCGAGTGACTACAAAATATCCATGCCCGAAATGCTGGAGTGGCTCACCGAGAAGGCGCCCGAGGTGAGCGGGTGGAATGCCAAAGACGCACTCGCGACGTTTAACCATTTCACTAGCAACGTCATCGAGTTCGCTGGAACTACTCCCCCCACGAGGATCTCGCACTGCGTAAATTTGAGGTTCTTGCACAAGAGGAAGAATTTGGCCTTGGAATATACAGTTTGTTCTGCCGAGGGGCTGAAAGCGGACGGCAAGGCGTGGATAGGATCTCCGATGGAAGTTGCGAAGGAGAGGCCAGCGGCATGTGTGTTGAAGGAGGCGGTCAGGTTGTCGAGTGAAATTTTTAGCGAGTATAGATTGGGATTGGATTTGGGGGAGAGGAGAAAACAACACCCACAGGTATCTGCGGTTTTGCGCTCAACTGACGTCAAGTCCGAGAACTTCTTCGAACCGAAGCAGCTGGATGGCGTGAACTCTGTGTGTACCGTTTATTACGTTGACGTGACGGTCGACAGGCTGCCGGAGCCACTGGTGACGAGGAAGAAGGGAAAACACTTCGTTAGCACAGGGGCAGCAGAGTTTTCTACCACTGCGGATGAATCGGGGTTGTTCAAAGGGGAGAAAGTGCGGTGGGTGTGGACGCCGTTGGACGCAGTTGAGGACGTTCAAGTGAGCTTCAAGGACGAAATGGAGAAAATTCGGAGAATCAAGATGATGCTGGGCACAAGGATTTTAACCTGTGAGCAAGGTGAGTTCATTTCGTCTCCGCTAGCCTTTTGGAGCCTTTTGGAGCCTTTTGGAGCCTTTTGGAGCCTTTTGGAGCCTTTTGGAAGACGAGAGTACGAGCCTCTACTAAACCAACCCACTCACACTCAACTTACACTCCGCGCCTTCTTTCGCTCGGCGCAGCCAGGGAGCTGGCGTTGTTCATTCCGTTTCAAGAGGAGGAGTACAAGTTCCACCACAACCAACAAGTAAAATCTCGAATAGCGCACAAGGAACCGTGGAGCTACGGGAAAGTAAAGGAAGAACCTCAGCCAGGCTACTTCACAATTGAGTACGATGCGAAGGACGGCAATGATAAGATCACCGAGCACAAAGTGCCAATGAACCAGATTACTGATTGTCGCTACCACGGGAGGGAGGACGTTATTGTGGGGTGCTTCAGCCGCGTTTTGGACATGGAGAATTTCGACAGGGTGCTGGACACGCTAAGCCCGCACGGCCAGATGAATGTTGCGAAGAGGTTAGGGTGGCTGAATGTCTTCAACGCCATGAGGCCTGACAGGCATTTCACTTTGGACCTGCGGTTGCACGACGAACACATCATGGCCAACGTGCTGGCAAAGTTGGCTCTCGTGGAGGAGGGGGTTAATTTCAAGTGCCCGGGAGGCCGAAAGGGGGGAAGCATGCTCGGAGACGGTGTCTGCCCCGAAAGGGACAAATGCCAGTGCCACTACTACCGCGACGAGAAGAAATTCAAGGAGGAAATTCACCTTTTGAACTGGGGAATCCCCAACACTTGGGACGATTCGAAGTTCAACCCGGCGGAATTAAAATCGTACATGGGGGGGGGTTCTGGTGGGGGGTTCAAAAAAAGCGCAAAACCCAAGGAGAACAAGGTGCCGAGTGAGGGAAGGCTGCACGTGCTGTACGCGAGTGCCGACGTGAACTTAAAGTTGAGAAAATATCTGAACGAGAATTACTTCTTGGTTGGGGTGCAGCAGAATTTAAATGCGGACAAGTTTGACCGAAGCTTGAGCTTCAAATTGCAGGGGTTGGTATGAAAATAATGGTAGATGTATATTCTAATAAAAATTGAAACGCTGATAAATTAATGCCATGCCAGTGCTTTTCAAATCTCACAAGGTGGTGGCGCACCACCTCGGGTATAATTCCCACTCGATCCGAAGACAGAGCAACACAACACATTCATATTTTCGAACACTTTTATCCACACATAAACACAATACACACCTCCCCTCATCTCATCTCATCTCATCTATATTCGTATCCTCTACTTTAGGAACTCGAAGCTGTCCATCGCTGTATGATGATGACAAGGAATTCCACGTCAAACGCCACCAGCACCTCGTGCCTCTTTGCCCGTATTCGCAGGTACCTGAGCTCGTTCTTTGGGTCGAGGTCTCGCACCACGTTTCTCCCCTTCCGCCCCAGTTCCATCATACTTTGCGAGTAGGCCTCGGCAAGCTCCTGAGGCATTGAGGGGAACCTTCGAAGCACTGTGCCATCCCGGTTGCAAATCACGTAGCCTTCGATCCCTTCGATCCCCTTTGCGCGTTCCAGTGTTTCTTCAACCTCGCTCTGAGGTGGGTGGGTGTGGTGGGTGAGGATAGGAAAGTTGGGTTGGTTAGGGGATGTGAAATATGATTGAGTTGCTGTGGACATGGAACCTGGAGGGGAGGGCGCGTGGGGGGCGTGATTTTCATTTTCACACTACCGGCAGCCTGATTAGGGAAAAGAAACTCACCATTGTAACGTGTATGTAACGTGTAGGGTAAGTTTCAAATTTGATATATGATGGGAGTTGTATTTTTTTTGCTTTTTTTTTGCCAGATTAAACAACTCCGAACTTTCCTTTCCTACACGGACTCTTGGCCACGACTATGCGAAATTCGCTAGCAAGCTTTTGGAACTGACTAAAATACTAATTATTTATAAATGTCGCTAGCTTGGGGCAACAATAATGCTTCGTCACTGCCAACCCAAAATGAGGGAAGCTTCTTCACCAACATAAGCTTGGATTTCATTAACAATCCCGCCGCAATGGCCTCAATTCTGTCACAATCTCAAAGTCAATCAACTTCCACGCCACTGAAGGGAGACGCTGAGCGCATGCAATTGCAGAAAAGAGTCCAGGAGAGGGAGAAGCTTCTTTACAAGCTCCGGAGTGGCACGTACAACAACGCGGAATCATACGGAGACGCGTCTAAGAGGATCTGTGAGCTTCGTGGGGTTACTGTCGACATTGTCGATGGGGTGCTGGCTTGGCGAGGTGCAATGGGGGCAGGGCCTATTAACCCCGGCTTGTCGTTGCCGAGCATTTTCAGCGTTGCAAATGCCAATGCCAGTGCCAGTGCCAGTGCAACAGCAACAGCAACAGCAACTGCAAATGCAGGCACAACTGCAAACCCCCCCTCACCATTTTTGTACAAGGGGGAGAATTACCTTATCAAAATGCTCGACGACTGTGAAGATTTGGATTTGAGCTTGCTCCCATTGGGAGTGAATCCAAATCGCAACCCCTTTCTACTGTTGCTAAATGTGGATAGGTGAGACGAAGCGAGCGAGCCACCTTACGCTGAATAAACTAACCTATAACTCTCGCTCAATATAATCCGCAGCTTGTACAAAAGTCCATCTAGCTTGAGCAACACGCTAGTCGAAACACTGAATAGTGGCAGCAGCGTTAATGAAAGTGAAGGTGAAGGTGAAGGTGACGGGGAGGACGTATTAGGGGGAGGTAAGCGAGCGAAGCGAGCGAGCCTTGGACAGAACGAAGCGACTAACCCCACTCTTGCCCTCGTGCTTCGTTGAAAATGCGCAGTGCAAATGCTTCGGATTAGGCGAGCGTGCGGGATAATCTTGGCCGAGGAGGCGAGAATTAGGGGGTGGAAGAAGGGGCGGGCGGGGGAATCGGCATCGCGAGGACGCTCCCGCGAGCGGTCAGTGAGCGAAAATTTTGCGCCAGACAGCAGACTCAGTAGCAGCCCATATAATAATAATAATAATAATAATAGAGGAGGAGGTGGGAGTAGGGGAAGTAGCAGGAGTCGGAGTCAGAGTCAGAGTCAGAGTCGGAACCGAATACGGATTCGGAGGTCTCCGAGCCCCTCGCCGTACGACGCTCCTCCGGCGTTCATTAAGGTCGACGAGAGCGACCGGCGGATACGGAGGAGAGGGAGAGGGAGGGGGGGGGGGGGGGGGGGGGGGGAGAAGAAGTCGCAGTACAACAATAATAATCAGAGCGACGACGACGAAAGCGAATTTGGCAGCCAGAGGCGGCCCCAGACTACGCCAAACAAATCGAAAAAATATTCGGGTTCTGGGCAGCAGAAAAGGGGGGGGGATATGAGGCAGAGCAAGTCCCAGCGGGGGATGAGGAAGAAGAATGGCGATGGTGATGGTGATGGTGATGATGATGGTGATGGTGATGGTGATGCTGACGGGTCCTCGATCACCCACGCGAATCTCCAAAGGTGAGCGAGCGAGCGAAGCTTTATTTTGCGAAACCACCACCACATATATAAACTAACCCCCTTCGGCTCTCGGCTCGGCTCGGCTCGGCTCGGCTCGGCCTCTCGACTCGACTTAGCTTGGCCCAAAGCAATTTCGAAAACTCCAAGAAGCAGCACATGGACTTCCTGCACACCAACGTGGTGAGCATGAGGGCTCAGCTTACAGAAATGGGGAACATGCTAACGGAACGGGGAATACTTGAAGACAATGGGGCAGGAGGAGGAGGAGGAGGGAGCGTGCACGGCGGGAGACAGCACCCACGGCCGGAGACGGCGCCGGTTCGTGATGAGCGGGGGGGAGGGAGTATAGGTGCAAGCACAAGTCAAACTTTGCTGGTGATGGACAACGAGGAGGTGGGGTCGGAGCAGGTCATGCTGAAATTTATTCTGGGCAACGTTGCTCCTCAGCAGGTTGCGAGCACTGCCGAAAACAACAGCAGCAGCAGCAGCAGCAGCAGGAACAGCAACGGCAACGGCAACGGCAACGGCAACGGCAACGGCAACGGCCCCCAACAAACTGTCTCAATATCCTCAGACATCAACGACCTCAACGTCTTGCCCCTCCGCGTCGAGGGTTGGGACAAGGTCCGCAAGCGGCGAATAAAGAACGTCCTCCTGTCCGCCCTCGACGTGGACGGGCTGTGCGGGTTCGCGCCCCGGGAGCTGTCGACCCTGACCGAGGGGGACAGGAGGGGCAGGCTACGGAAGGTTCTGAACGTTTTGGGGCTGAGGAGGATGGAGGACGAGCTGGAGGAGTGGGAGGAGGCGGAGGAGGTCGAGGTGGAGGAGAGCGAGGAGGAGGGAGAGGAGGAGGAGGAAGAGGAAGACGGGGAGGAGATAATAGAGGAGGAGGAAGAAGAAGAGTGGTGTGACGGGGATTCGGACTCCGATCCGTCACCTCAAAAACCTTGCCCAAAACGAAAATCAAAAACCTCCAAAACGCGTCGAACAAAGCTAGTCCTTCGGATCGTCTCCCGGACCGCCCGGCTAAAGCGCTTCTCGTTCTTCGTCCCCCCCCCCTCCCTCCTCTCCTCCTCCGCCGTGTCCCGCCTCGACGGGGTCCTCCTCCGCCGGGTCCTCGTGAACATCTCGGCGGCGCTGAACCCCCAGGACGGGAACAGCATCACCGTCACGGTGAGCAGGGCCAGGTCCACAACGATGAACGACGCCACCCACGTCACCTTCCCTCAACCCCACCTCGCGATCCTCCTCAGCTCTCACTACAACCTTTACCTCCGAGCCACCTACAAATCCGCGTCCTTGAAGGCCGTCTGCGATTGGCTGATGAGGAGGGTTACCGTGGAGAGGGAGTGGGACGGGAGGGGGGGGAAGCTCGATATTGGGGTGGACAGGAGGGTGGGGATACCGAGGCGGTACGAGGTTATTGACGGGAGGAGGGTGGAGGGGAGGGAGGAGGGGGGGGAGTTGGTCCTCAGAGGGTGGAACGACGCTGAAAAAAGTGTTGCTTTGGCTGCCGCCGTCGTCAAAGGGGGTGGTGGCGGCGGCGGCGAAACAAAAGGGGAACGGCCCAGCGGCGGCGGCTCTGGCGGCGGCGGCTCTGGCGGCGGCGGCTCTGGCGGCTCTGGCATCGGCTCGCCGCAACCGGCTCCGGCTCTGCTCCCCCCCCCCACCACCCCCCCCACTCCAACCCCCCCCCCATCCGCCTCGCCGCCTCGCCTCGCTCCTCCC
>BRYC01000566.1:0-22965 GCA_030267985.1 Parmales sp. scaly parma | reverse complement strand
TATCGTACGAGACCATGGCGCTCGAATAGCCGGTCGTCAGTGTGCTGATCAAGATCGAGATCAAGAAAAACATCGTCTTCTTCGGGGAGTTGATGAACACGTAGGCCTGTAGAAGACCTCCGGGTATGCTCTCGAAAGCAAGTTCTGTCCCTTTTCCAAGAGACAACTCCACAAGAGGACTCATAACTGAAACTTTATCCTCGTAGCCAGTTGCCACCCTGAACGCGTCCACTGCCGGTTTCAAAAATGTGACAACGAACAGCAATTCTCGCAAGATCACCCACTTGCTCTTCTTCCTGTTCTGTCCGTAGGTAATCAGCAGCTGTCCTGCTAGACTCGTACCAATCATGGCCATTAGTGAGTATGCCCCGGACGTATTTCCTATCCTGAGGTAGGAAATGATGACCCAAATGTCTGTAATCATGTCGCCTATAGAGAGCAATGCCCCGACAATAACTCTTTTCGCCAGTCCGAGCTTCGAGGCCACCATAAGTTCCTTTGCAATTCCTTCTACTAAGGGTTCAAAAGCACCCACTGTGAACAAGGGCTGCAGGATGGGGTTGTCGAGCTTCCACGCGTTCACCGCTGTAGCCACCTCTTTGTTTCCGAGCAGAAACTTCCTGAACGACTTCCCCAGCACTTCAGCCTCGGCGTCGGTCAATTCACGCAGTCTAGTCGCCTCGCTGCCGGCGGAGACCCTGGCTTTTTTCTGCTTCACGGTGGATATGTTGGTCAGGAGGTGGGAGAGGAGGATTTTTATTTTTGGACAGACCGATTCGAGAGGAGCGAGGAGGGTTGCGTGATTGGTGAACACTTTCTCGACGTGGCTTAAGTTGCTCGGCTGGCTGTTGGAGCGGAGTTCGAGGAGGGCGTCGACGATGGGTTCTAGCTGTTTCTCTTGTGAGGTTGACGTGGAAGTTGCTGTTGTTGTTGGAGGTGGTGAATCTGTTGTTGGTGTATCTGTTGTTGGTTCGTAGGGTCTGCTTCTCTTGAGGGACATGGCTCGAATCTCGGCAAAGAGGTCAGTTCGTTGTTGTCGCAGAATTTGCTCGTTTGAGGCCTGGATCTGAAGCATCTGCTCATTTTGAACTTGTAATGTTGTTGTTGTAAGAGTTTGTTGGTTTAGAAGCTTTCGCAGCTCTTGGAAATCGGATCGAAGTTGATTATTTTCACTTCGCAACGCGTCCATATCGGCACGGAGTTGATTATCTTCTTGGGAGCCCATGCTTGAACAACAATAAATGAAAAAAAAACAGCGAAACCACGGAATGGGAAAAAAAAAAAAAAATCTCACACAACGATTTGCCACACAATTCTGCACTATGGCAGATGAGCATTCAATGACCAGCACTCCCTATACTTCAAAAGAGATCAATGCAGTCAACCAGTTGCTTGAAATTGCAGCAGCTTTCAAAACAAGCAAGTCAAAGACGATGACAACTGATTCCCCTCTTGCTCAGGGCAAGAAGAATGTTGCCAGTGGCAAACACACAACAACTGGCTACTACACCACAATCGTCCGCTCCACCCTCCAAGAGCTCCACAACTTCATTGAGGCAGAAAACAACTCCTCCAACTTTACTGAGAAGATTGAAGAAGCTTACAACGACCACCACTCGATCAACTATTACGCAATGTCATTCCCCAATCCAGTTCATGACCGAGAATGGTTCCAGTCCGTGATCACTAAGGTTGAAGCCGAAAAGGTCATTTTGGTCAGCGTTCCCTGCTTCATCGAAGAGAGAGCGAGAAACGTTCACCCCGATCGAGTTCGTGCTGTGATTCGGAATATGTACATTTTGACTAAGATCAGTGATAGCGAGACCCGAGTAGATTTCTACGCCAATATTGAGCTCGGAGGGTACATCCCGCAATGGGTCGTCAATCGCGACCTCCCGAAGTTCATGAGCGCACCCACGAGGTGGCAGATTCACTTCCAACATCAACGAAAACTCAACCAACTCGATGCAGAGGACGGGAAGAATATGGGAATAATGCTGATGATCAAGAAGAAGGGGGAGAGCGTGGAAAAGCGGTTAGAGGCGTTTTTGTCCAAGAACGAGGCGCTCCACCAATTGAAAACCACAACTTTCCCCCAACTTGATGGCATGATGCTCGCCCTCCTGCAGAACAAGCTCTTCCACAAAAAAACGAAGCAAGGTGGGAACAAAGTCGGCGTTGAGCCTCAAAATAGCCAACTCGCTCGTATTTTTAGGTCACCAGTCTCGGCAGTTAAAATTCTAAACGATCTTACTGAGGCCGAAACAACGAAGATTGGGAGATCGTTCAAGCTCCTCCTGCTCACGACCACAGAGCCCGCGGCTGCCGTCGACGCGTGGAAATTGGACAACCAGGTTTTGGCGCCTCTCTTTGCAGAAAACGTGTGGTTCGAGCCGATGATCAACGCGATCGCCAAGCAGGTGAGCGAGCCAAGCGAGCGAGCATTGTGGAAGACGAGAATACTAGCCACTTCTAAGCTAACCCACTCGGATTCATTAAAAATGCGCATCGCATCGCTTCGCTCGGCGCAGCTCTTGCAGAGTAGTAATCTAGGACTGAAGTGGCGGGTCGGGCTTGGGGCGGGGCTCTCAATCATGGATATGATATCTGACGCGGGGGTAATCAAAACCTACCAAGCAAGCGGCAACACGTCAGGAGCGAACTCACTGATCGCCATGATTGGGTCGTCTCTTGCTGCACAGCTTTTGATGACGTACGGGCAAAACAAAAAGAAGAGCAAGTGGGTTATCTTGCGAGAATTGGCGTTCGTTGTCACGTTTTTGAAACCGGCAGTGGACGGGTTCAGGGTGGCAACTGGCCACGAAGACAAAGATTCAACAGTGAATCCGCTTGTTGAAATGGTTATGGGGAAAATGATCGAGCTAGCGCTTGAGAGTGTACCAGGAAGTCTTCTACAGGCCTACGTGTTCATAAACTCCCCGGAGAAGACTGCGTTTTTCTTGGTCTCAATCCTGATCAGCACCTTGACGACCGGGTTTGCGAGCGCCATGGTCTCGTTCGACATGGACATTTCTGTGGCAAACAGGAAGGAAGTGCCGCTGTTCTACGGCTACATCAAGGACAGCAACACGGAACGCGGAATCACGTTCGTTTTGTTGATTCTGCTCGCCGCATTCCACAACCTCAGCCGCACCATTGGCACCGCACTGCTCCTCTCAGTGAGCAAGGAGCTTACCTTTGGCATCATTCTTGCAGAGCAAGTTTTGTACCATCTGTACAAGTTGGTGAGGAGGGACTACGTCATTTGGGTCGTTGGGCTCGAGGGCGGGCTAAAGTGGGTGGGTGCATTTATTGGCCACACTATATTTAAGATACTGGTGGATTACACAGGTGAGTGAGCGCTTTGGACAGAGAGAAGCGATACTTCTTTGAATTCTAACCCACCCCAAACGTGCAGGCATGGTTCACCTTCGAGGCCCAAAAATTTGTGGCGGGGCACTGTTCTCGTTCCAGACGATTGTGAGTCAGTGCTACCCCTTCGTTTCGCTGTACTTCTACAGGAGGAGCTCAATAGAAGACAAAACAGACCCTGACATGCTGAACTCGGCGTTCACCTTCCTAGCGATCATGTGGTTAGCGTGCGCGGTGGCGTTTCTGCTCTGTACCAACAAAGATTTCTGGCACACCTTCACATCAACAATAACGGGCTGGCAGTTCACCATCGACTCGTTCAGGAAGAGCGACAATCCCGAAACGAAGATGCTCACAATCTTCGACAACCACAGCAGCTTCACGGAGAGCATCAAGGACGAGGTGATCGCCTACATGCGCGACAACTGGGCGGAGTGGGAGCAGACAAAACCGGCGTGGTTCACTCCAAAATTCATAGAAACTGTCAGCGACGAGTTCATTCCGAACGCTCATCTCCTTCAACTGAACGCGGGGGGAACTCGACAACGCCGCAGGTCCAGCATAGATTTGCAGAGCGTGCGTGAGATTTTGGGTGGCGTTGAGGAAAATTGAATTTACTGGCGTTAACCCTTATTAAATCCATTTTAAACCACGTTATAGTATTTATTTTTATTGTTGCATTTATGTGCATTCGCATCTGCATTTGCAATGCATTCCCCCCCCTAACCCTCAAAGTGATTCTTCTTATTTTTAATCGAGGCGAGCGCCATCTGTTTGGCCCCCTCCAAGCTCTCGTTCCCCCCGATGAAGCCGCTCGCATGCACGAATTTGCTGCCCGCAATTCCGCTCTTCCCCGCTAGCTCGGCGTCACGGACGCCTCGCCAGTCGGCTTCCAAGGACACCCTATTCGAAAACAGCGTTTTCTCCACCGTTACGGCCTGGACGCGCCACATGCCGGACTGGTCGGTGTACAGGACGAACTTGATGACGCCGTCGATGCCGTGCTTCTTCTCGAGGTCGTACAGGTGCGACTTCCACGGCATGCCGCCGTTGGCGAACGAGATGATCTCGCCGCTGGAGTCGACCTCGAACCGCTTGCCTATCGCCATCTCGACGTAATCCCTCGCCTCCATCTCGCTCTCGACGATGTAGTCGAGCTGCCGCAAGAAGTCCTCGCCGCACATGGCCGAGGCCTGCTCGAACCGCTCGTCCTCAGTGCCTCCCTGGCCCTCGGGCTCGTTCCAGCGCTTGTTGAGTAATTTCACTCGCTGAGAGAGACCAGTGCCTTCGCGGTAGCGCACCTTGTCTGCGACCTGCGTGGGTTGGGTTGGGTTAGGTTGGGTTAGGTTGGGTTGGGTTAGGTTGGGTTAGGTTAAGGTTAGTGTCCACTCAACGCACCTCGATCCCATTATCAATGGCATCAAGACCCTCAATGAACCCTTTATAAAGCTTCTCGTACACGTACGTGACCTTGTCGGGCTCCGACTCAAGCTGAGGAAACAGCGACGTGATGATCTCCCTCCCGTAGAACTTGAACACAAGACCGCACGCAGAGAGCTTGATCTGGAACTTGTCCCCAAAGGTCTCGTTGAAGGTCCGCTGGTGGTGGTCGAACCTAAGGAGCTTCTGGTCAAACACTCCTCCGACGTCTATTACTATGGGGAGAGGGGCAAGCTCCTCCGTGTTGCGCGTTCGGAGGACCGGGGACTTGTGGTACAGGGGCAGGCAACGAAGCAGAAATACCCCCATTGCTTCGTCGGCCTGGAACGTGCCGGAGTGAGTTCCAATTATCAGGGTCGAGGTCGGCCGGGACTTCGTTGTGCGCTGGCGTTTCGCTAGAGCCGACATATTGTTTTTGGGATGTGTGGGATGTGTGGGATGTGTGGGATGTGTGGAATGTTTCTCTCCCTGGACCATCCTCTTATTTTTACATTTTTGTTTTCGCTTAGGGAGAGAGCTACATGATGCTGTGGCTACATACAACCATATGCCTATTGCTCCTCCTCCAAATAACGTGCTTTCGTCCAACTTCCGTCGCCCACAAAAATCACAACAAAAGACATCAACAACAACATCACCATCAACATCAACATCAACATCAACATCAACATCAACATCACCCAGCCAACGGATCGGGCGCCTCAGACAACCTGTGGATCCCACCCTCTGCCCCCATCACCTCCACCCCCTCCCTTACCCTAGCCCTATCCGAAATAACGAAGGGTCCATCCTTCAAGAAGAAGATAGCCCTCCTGGGCTCAACCGGATCAATCGGCACTCAAACCCTCGACATAGTCGACGCGGCCCCTGACAATTTTGAAATAGTGAGCCTCTCCGCCGGCACGAACGCCGCGTTGATGGCAAGCCAGGTCGTAAAATACAGGCCTTTGATTGTTTCTATGGGCACGGAGGAGGCGGCGGAGAAGCTCAAATCCCTCCTCAGCTCGCTCCCAAGCTCCTCCCTCCCCAAAATCGTCTTCGGGGAAGAAGGCTGCACCGCCGTCGCAGTCGAACCTTCCGCCGACATCGTCGTAACGGGCATAGTCGGCGCTGCCGGCCTCCTCCCCACCATCGCGGCAATAAAAGCTGGGAAGGACATTGCCCTTGCGAACAAGGAAACTTTAATTTCCGGCGGCAGCGTTATCAACCCGCTGGTGGCCGAGTACGGGGTGAACATGCTCCCGGCGGACTCGGAGCACAGCGCGATCTTCCAGAGCCTGCAGGGGGTTCCGCCGGGGGGGTTGAGGAGGGTGATTCTCACGGCGAGCGGGGGGGCGTTTAGGGACCTGACTAAGGAGGAGCTGTTCGCAATGTGCGAGAATGACCCGGCGGGGGTCGTGGCAAAGGCGACAACTCACCCCAACTGGGACATGGGGGCGAAGATCACGCTCGACTCGGCGACGATGATGAATAAGGGGTTGGAGGTGATTGAAGCTCACTACTTGTTCGGGGCGAGCTACGACGACATCGACGTGGTTATTCACCCACAAAGTATCGTGCACAGCATGATTGAGACGCAGGACACGAGCTGCATTGCTCAGCTCGGGTGGGCTGACATGAGGCTTCCGCTCGTTTACTCGGTGAGCTGGCCGCACAGGATCAAGATGGGGTACAGGTGAGAGAAGCGAAGCGAAGCGAAGAGGAGCAGCGGAAAGCCGAGCGCAGCGGAAAGCCGAGCGCAGCGCAGCGAAGCGCAGCGCAGTGGGGGTGGGGGGGTCTCATCTCCTCTCCTCTCCTCTCCTCCCCACCCCTCCACAACCAAAGTAATTCCACACCTCAAAACATTTTATTACGTCAAGAAGAGGAAGACGAGAATAACGAGCCACTACTAAACCAACATTATTCCACTCAATTCGTATTCGTATTCGTATTCGTATTCGTATTCGTATTCGTTTTCGCACCTTCTTCGCTCGGTGCAGGCCGCTGGACCTGGCGGAGGTTGGGACCCTAACATTTTCAAAGCCAGACTTTGAAAAGTACCCGTGCATCAAGCTGGCGTACGAGGCGGGGCGGACGGGGGGGACCATGACGGCGGTGCTGAATGCGGCCAACGAAGCGGCGAACGAGAAGTTCAGGGAGAACGTTGGGTTGGGATTCTTGGACATTCCAAAGTTGATCGAGGGGGTCATGGAGATGCACAAGGAGGAGGTCAAGGTTGAGGGGGTCGAGTTGGAGGATATCTTGGCCATGGATGCGTGGGCGAGGAAAAGTGTCGAGAAGGAGATAGTTAAGGTGCTGAAGGGAGATAAAATGTTCGTTTAAAATATGAATATGAATATAAAGAAGAAGATGTGATTTAGTAGGTGATTTAGTAAGTTAAATTAGTTAGTTTGATATGGTTGCCTTTCGACAAGAGGTCGGGTATAACAAAAGTACTCGCCGTCGACATCAATGCTAACGCGAAAGTCATCGTCGAGGTACACGTTGGTCAGTGTGCACGTGGCAGGGCGGCCGGAATTCCAAGGGAGGAGCTTCCAAATTGCACCCACGGGTACCTTTATCTTCCGAACGAAATCGCCCAGGTCGGGCAAGCCCTCAACCTTTTGCGAGGCGGTGAAGTCTACTTGCAGGCTGAGCTTTCCTGACTGCTCGTCGTAATTTTTGATGTCGCTCTTTGTGATTACGGAGCCACCAAAAGTCGGGAACATTTTGGCCCAGCCAATTAGAGGAAACACGGTGAGACTGAGGAGGGAGGTGTCGAATTCAGAGTAGAGAGTGTTTGAAGACGTGTCGATCCGCTGCGCGATGCGCCCGATTTTGCTGACGCCCCAGCTGCAAGTCTGAAGCTCGTGAAGTTTGAAGAATAGCTGCGCCTTGTCCTGGCCGAACGCCTCGGTCTCGGCTCCCTTCTTGAACGCTTCCTGCACCGCAAGGAAGAAGGGGGAGGAGCGGAACAGACCGTGAGAAACGGAGGAAAACACGAGCTGCCACTCCCCGTTGAGAAGCTCGAGCGGCTTGGGAGAGTTTTGCTGAGTGGCCACGAGCTCCTCGATGTAGTGCCGAGCGGTCTGCATGTCGGAATGGTAGTAGCTACCAGAGGTGGGATTGAACGATTGGCCACGGTCTAGGAATGCGCCCATCTTCAAAATGTTAAGCTTTAGAGTTGTTGTTGTTGAGTGGGTGGGTGAGGTTGGTGGGGTGGGTGGGGTTGGTGGGGTGGTTGGTGGGGTTGTTGGTGGGGTTGTAGAACTACCCAAACTATCCAAGTAGCTCTCCAACGGTTCAAAACCTCTGTTCATTGTTGTCATTGAACGAAAAGCTTTCGAAATTGTCGCGTGTAGCGCTAATAATATAAAGAGGGCAAGTTTCATTGTCTATGAGCGCGTTGGTTGATTTAAATAAAATCCAGTCAGCAAATTTTTTATAGGATTTCAACCGTTCCCTATGCTATATAGCATATTGCTATTCCCACATTATAAAAATTCACCTCGAACCCCTCAGTTTCACCAGCCCCGTTTCCCCCACCGCAGAGCCTCATTCCCATCGTTTCCGGTCCCTCCATTTGGAACTTTTTGCACCCATCCCCTCCCCCCCTCACCACGAACTCCCCCAGCCTTTCCGCTACTCCTCACCCCCATTCTTTCCAGCGAGCTTTCATGAGCAACAATCGGAAAGCCAAACGTGGTCGCTCTGAGGATGAAGATTGGAATGATCGTTTCAATCAATTCAACAACAAAAACAACAACAATAACAACAATAACAACATCTACCCCCATCCTTCATACAACAACAATTTGAGCAATTCCGGGGTGGGAGGCGAGCAGCAGCAACAACAACAGCAACACCAACAGTTGCAGCAGCAACAGCAACAGCAACCGTGGCAGCAGCAGCAGCAGCAACAGCAACCGTTTCAGCAGCAGCAGCAACAGCAACCGTTTCAGCAGCAGCAGCAGCAGCAGCAGCAACCGTGGGAGCAGCAGCAGCAGCAGCAGCAGCAGCAGCAGCAGCAGCAGCAGCAGCAGCAACGACAACAATATCAACAGCAACAACAACAACAACCCCAACAACGACCAAATAATAACAACAACAACAACAACAGCTACCACAACAATCATCCGGCTGAGCGTGAACGTCGTGATTTTGACGACCACGACAGGGGCGATCGGGGCGAACGTTTCAATGAGCATCATCGTGACAATCATAATAACAATAACAGCCACCCCAACAACAATCCACCAGCCGAGGAGCGTGGACGTGATCGTTACAGCAACAATAGCACAGCAGCCGTCGGCGGCGGCAGCTTGTCCAACCAGGTCCCCCAGCTCTACTCAAGCTACCCTTGCAAGGTGGTTGTGATAAAATCTGACGGTGCGTTCCTGGCGTTCCCGAACCACCCCCAACTAGGATTCTGCCATATCTCTTGCATGGCCTTTTCGAGGATTTATTCCGTGGAGCAGGTTATGAATATTGGGGAGATCCACTGGTGCAAGGTGATCGAGGTTGAGGGTGGAGGTGGTGGGAGAAACGGAGGAGATGTCAGACTGATATTGGGAAAATGCTTCGGGGAGCGAGACGAAGTTTTCGGAGGGGGGCCGCGAGCGCAGGGTCGGGGCGGTGAATTGGAGAATGGAGTTGGTGGTGGGTCTTCCTCGGGGGGTGGCGGGGGCAGTGGCGGCGGCGGAGGCAGAGGATTTAAGGATGCTTTTCAACTTAGTCGCGAAATCTCCAACATGAAAGATCGTGAGGATGTGCCTGCCGTGCTGACTCTGCACTATCAGTATGCTGGTCAATTGAATGCAATTCACCTCGCAAACATCTACGGAGTGCTTGCGAAAAGTGTACGAGGGGCTGCTGACGTCAATAGACTCAAAACGGACTGGAAGTTCAGAGGGCTGTTGAAGATGACGAACGACAAGCTGCAGAGGACGCCGCAGTGGTTTGGTGTCCGAGCAATAGCCACCATCACGCATTCTCTCGGAAAGCTGAAGATCTTCGACGAGCGGTTTTTTAATGAGATCGTGAAGCTCAGCAAGAGAATTGCGAAGGAGGGGAAACCTCAGGAGCTCAGCAATATTGTCTGGGCGTGTGCGACTGTTGGCTTTGAATCGGCGGAACTCTTTGAGGCGGTGGCAGGTCAGCACAAGCGAATCGTTAGAGACGGCAACGTGCAGGATATGAGCAACACCTGTTGGGCGTTTGCTAAGTTGGAGTGCAATGCCGACGCGTTGTTTGAGGCGGTGGCGGGCCAGCACGGGCAAATCACCGGAAGTGGCAACGTGCAGGCGATGAGCAACATCTGTTGGGCGTTTGCCAAGTTGGGTTACAAAGCAGCGGAGCTTTTTGAGGCAGTGGCAGGTCAGCACAAACTAATCGCCGGAAGGGGCGACGTGCAGCATCTGAGCAACATCTGCTCGGCATTTGCGAAGACCGGGCACAAGGCCGAGGCGTTGTTCGGGGCTGTGGCGGCTCAGTACGGGCGGATCGTCAAAACTGGCAACGTGCAGAATATGAGCAACATCTGCTCGGCGTTTGCAACGGCCGGGCACGAGGCCAAGGATTTGTTCAAGGCTGTGGCGGCTCAGCACGGACGATTCGTTAGAGACGGAAACGAGCAGGACGTTACGAATACACTGTGGTCCTTCGCGATTGCGGGATACTTGGACGAGGGGAGAGGCTTGGTCGAGAAACTGTGGAAGAGGGCGTGTGACGGTCGGCTGCAGCTCAACGACGAGTACCTGCGACAGCTTGCGCTGTTTTATGCCGCAGCTCAGATCGAGGAACCGAATCTCAACCTTGAGCCACCGCCCGAATCCCTTCTCGGCCTAATTGAGGCAGCCGCGGCAAAACAAGGCGTAACCGACTCACGAGCACAAAACCTAGTCTCCAGCACCCTGACCGAGCTCAACATCGACCACAAAATGGAGGTCTCACCGTTCGAGAGCAGCAACGTCACCTTCAACACCTCCACCATGCTGAACATCGACATCGTGATTTCCAAGAACGACAACAAAAACATTGCCATCGAGTTCAACGGACCATCCCACTACATTCAATTCGACGGACGAGACTTCGAGAGCGGCACAACGAAGTTCAAACGAAGGCTGTTGGAAAAACTAAATTTCACCGTGGTGAGCATCCACTGGGACGACTGGAGAAGGGCGAGAGAAGCCAACACCCACAAAGACTTGTTGCGTAATTTGCTAAAAGAGAAGTAGTTAATTGTTACTTTACCCAAAACCACCTCACCCCAACCAACCTACGTGAAGGAAACAATAAAGACCTCTTGCAGACTTTCCGCCCCCACCCCGAGCATGTTCCGAAACACCTCGTAGAGAAAAAACTGCCCCCCGATGATACTCCCGCTCCACAAACATCTACTGCCCAACCCGTTGAACAACCCTCTAACTCCCTCCTCGTTCAGAAACCTTGTCAGGACGTGTTTAATTCCTTTATCTCCTTTTCCTTTGTCCCCGCCACCACCACCACCACCACCACCACCACCGCTCGCTATATACGTCAGCAGACTATCCGCCGGCTGACTAACTGTAGAACTAAGCACCCCCGCCACCCCCCCGCACGCAAACGTGAGCAGCAGCGCGTTTTCACCCTCCCCCACCCCGAATAATCCTGCCGCAACAGCGTAGCTCTTCACCGCGTCGTACGCGAGAAACTTAACGCTTCCGAACAACACCTGCCTAAGCATTAGTGGCGGCAATCCTGCCCAGAGCTTTCGCCCCCCGGGATTCGGCCCTTCGGCCGCAATCCTCGCAAGCGTCCCAGCCACGCCCAGAGGGCTGTACGTCCCCGGGTCGCTCACGGCCCTAATCCTCGCCGCTTCGAGCGGAGCGAGGCCAAGGCTAGCTAGGACCGCCGCGCCCGCCCCGGCGAGGAGGCTGACGGTCGGACCGTGCGAAGCGGCGACCTCGGGGGAGCCGTACAGCAGCGCGGATATCGTCCCCTTGAGGAGCTCGTAGGACGGATAGACGCTAATTCCGTACCACGCGTACCCGGCGATGGTCGCCTGAGCTCCGAGGGTTAATCCCCTGAGTCCCTCGAGGTTGTAGATCTTCGAAGCCGCGTCGAGGAGGTTGTCGTAGGACTTGGGGGAGGTTTGGAGGCGGGTCTTGACGACGTCTAAGGGAATCACGACCGAGTGGGTCAACGCGCACCCGAGGCCGCCGGCGAAGGCGAGCTTGGAGAGGATTTGGGGGGTTAGGGCCGTTTGCTGGGTGAGGGGGGAGCCCGATGTTGGGCCGAAGAGGCTTGTTGTTGGTTGGTTGTTGTTGTAGGTTGTTGTTGCTGTTGTTGTTGTTGTTGCTGTTGTTGTTGCTGTTGCTGTTGCTGTTGCTGTTGTTGTCGCTGTGTTTGCTGCTTCGCCGTCTAACGGCTGAGCCACCTCCCAGAGGGGAATACTCGGAGTCAACACGTAGGAGTCGCCCTTCCTCACCGCGAGGAACTTGGTCGGTAGGAGCAGCTGCATAATGCCGAGCGAAGGAGGTCATGTTCGTCAGTAGTGGATGTGGATGTGGATGTGGATGTGGATGTGGATGTGGATGCGGATGTGGATGTAGCCCATTATATTGACTGAAACTCACTCACCTCCAGGCTCGAAAATCGCTTCTCGAAGCTCTCCTCGCTGTACCTATTCTCCCTCCCGAGGTTGCTCGACTCGTAATACTCCGGAACGGACTGGAGAACTTGGTCGAGGAAGGGGGCGGGAGGCTGCGAGGAGGGAGGGAGGAGGGAGAAGAGGATGCCGAGCTGCCGGCGGAACTCGTTGTTCGAGGGTTGGGTTTGGGAGTACGAGTAGGAACGGAGGAGGGAAATTAGAAGGGATTGGGGGGAGTTTTGGCCACCCAGGGAGGAGGAGTACTGGACTAGGCCGTTTGAGACTGATTTTGACAGCTCGGAGAATTTGAGGGAACGGTAGGCCGTGGGAGAGGATGTGGAGGAAGTGGGAAACGATTCGAACCAGATACTACGGATTCGAGGGTCATAGTTTATGAGGATCTTGGTGAGATAGGTAGAGAATATGGTCGGGTAGGTGATTGTTGATGTTGATGTGGATGTTGATGTGGAGAGTCGTGTTTTCCAAGACAACGAAGAAGGAGGATCTACTGCCGGCGTAACTGAGGGAAGAAGAGGGAGCAAGAGGGGGATCGTTGCAGCACTAATGACACCCTTTGCGAAGGTTCTTCGGTTGGTTGTGGAAGAAGAAGCTAGGCCTACGACGCTTGTAGAAGAAGCAAACAACAAAATTATTGTAAAGGCAATGATGTTGAGCATTGGAGCTAAAATTACGATTTGTCCTGCTCACGTGCTTCTGATTTTAGGGTTTCGGGAATCCTCAATTTTTCGTCATTAGCAAATACCCAGCATTCCTGATGCCTTCCAATGAGCACCACAAGTGGCTCGAGAAGCGTGATTGGCCCACGGTACTAGGAGCCATGCTTGACCCTGCTGTGGATGATAATTTGCTCAGGAGAAAGTACAAGGAGAGAGATGAGCATGGACGACTGCCACATCATTGGATGGCAGAGAAAGCTCAGACACACACACATGCTCTTTCCAGTGTGGGCGTGAATTCGATTGGCTACAATCCAGAGGCCCTCACCACACGAGACAATGAAGGCAAAACTCCCATCGACATTGCCCGTAGGAGTGAAGCCTGTGCTGAGATCATCGGCTTGTTCTCCCTCACTCTCGAGGAAGCTCGTTCGTTGGGTGGTAAGGAGATGGCCCGCTTGTACGCACCAGTGGCTTATTGGCAGGATGAGATGGTTACTTGGATCCAATCACGATCGTATGCAGACTGTCACAAGTTCATCAACGAGCACGATGACGAGTTGGTGCGTGAAGTGCTCAAATTCAACAATTCTACTCTTCTTCTACTTGTTGCTTGTAATAGCCAGGTATACAGCGACTCCCTCGTCTTTCTTGCTCTTCGAATGATCCATCGTCACCCACTTTCCCTCACCACTAAAAACCACCAAGGCAACACAATGCTCGAGTTTGCCGAGTCTACCCAATTCAATGCGTGCAGAGAGATCCAAAACGTCCTCCGGCTCACCCCCAAGGCCATCTCCTCCACCCCCTTCCCCACCCTCCTCCGACAACACCTCCCCAAGCAGTTTGTCGACGAGGAGATCTTCGGCCCCTACAACACCGTCTGCCAGTTCATCAAGCACATGAAGTACGACAAGGCTGAGCTGGTCGAAATTGAGGCGGTCCTCAAGCCGGCTCGCAAGTGCGACGTCTGCGGCTCTCTCCCCGCCAAACCGTGCGCACGATGCAAGAACACGTTTTACTGTTCCCCCTCCTGCCAGAAACTAGCCTGGAAGAAGCACAAGAAGACGTGCAAGGCGCCGACGAGGCCGCCGGCGACTGAGGCCGAGCTCCGAGAGTTGCACAAGGGCATGGCTCTCCTAAATATGTGCATACAGAGAAATGGGGCTGGTGATGGACCAACCAGTGTTGTGGTGGAGTTTCTGGTACCCCACTAACGCGGTGTAGAGTTCAAGCGGCATTTGATTGAACGAAACTATTCACGTAACAAAACCTTTCCAATATCACCTTAAAAATTAACATCAAATAATACCTCACTCATCGTCATTTTCATTCTCACAGTTTTCATTCCTCAAATTCGCAATTGCATTTTTGATCACGTTGTTATCCTTGTGGTCCAAGTCTAGCGCCGTCATGAAGTTGCTCATTGCGTCGTCTATCATCCCCAGCCGCTTGCACACCTTGCCGATCAAAAAGTGCACGCTGGCCTCCCGAGGAGCGTGGTCCCGAACGTGGTACAGCTCCAGTAGCGCCTCGTCGTCCCTCTCGAGCGCGATCAGAACGTTGGCCCTCTGGAACGTTGCCTGGGGATTGTTCGGTTCAAGCTTAAAGGCAATCGCCAGCACGTCCAAAGCGTCGTAGTACTTCTTGCTCGCCTGCAAGCACATACCCAGGTGGCAGTGCAGCACGCTGCTCTGCTTGTTGATGGCCAGGGCCCTCTTGTAGTGGTACTCCGCCTGCTCGAATTTCTCCTGCCTGTAGTAGATTGCTCCCAGACCGTACCACGCGTTGTAGTGCCGCTCGTCGGTCCGAAGCGCGTGCCTGAAGCACGATATCGCCTTCTCGAAGTCCTCGTTCGACACGAACTCGTGACCGCTCAGCGTGTGGCTGTAGGTGAAGCTGTGATTTTGTGTTTTTGTGTTGTTGGTGTGGGTGGGTTAGAGAAGAGTTGAGTAGAGTAGAGTTGGGCGAGCAGCGAGCGAAGCGATCAGTAAGCAAGCGAAGCGGAGCTAGTTACAACTAGTGTTTGGAGTTGCTGGCGAGCGCGAGCCTTGAAGCGAGCTTAGTCACACTATTGTGTGCATGGTTTTGCTGGCTCGCTTCGCTCACAGCGCGGCTCACCTTGGATCCACCTGAATACTTCGCCGGAAGAATTTCAGGGCCATCTCGTGGTCTTTCTGCAGACTGAAGGCGTTCCCAACGACGCACCAGCTCTCCGGAGAGAACCGGTCGCTGTCGATGACGTGCTGAGCAAGGGTACACAGCTCCACCTGGGCGGCCGAGCGAAGGGGTTAGTTTATTTTTTAGTTGGATTTAAATTTAGTTTAGTTTAGTATTGGCTCGCTCCCACTCACCTCCTGCTTCAAATGCCACAGCACCGTGGACAGGAGCTCGAGCCCCTTCAGACGGTAAGGCTCGAACTGCAGCATCAGGTTCAAAGATACGCGGGCTTTTGGGTAGTTGGCGAGCTCAAAATATGCGCGGCCGACGTGGTGCTGGCACCAGCCAGTCTCGAATTGGGATTGTGACACCCTCCTGATTACTTTCAGGCTCTGGCTGCTTTTGTACTGGCTCAGCATGCAGTACGCACTGCCCAGCGTGCTCAGGAGACTTAAAATGGCTTCGATTCCGCTTCCTAGCTCAAGCACAGTATTATTGTTGTTGTTGTTGTTGTTGTTGTTGTTGTTGTTGTTGTTGTTGTTGTTGTTGGTGGTGGTTTTTGGTGTATCACCACCACCAATCACTGCCGACGCAGGTGTGTTGTTGTTCGTCCGACTCAGCCTGTCCCTCGGCGGAGGTGGTGGTGGGAGTCTCGCGTCGTCACCCCCATTCCCATTCACATTATTATCATTTGTGGGACTGAATATACTCCCCAGCACTCCCCCGCTAGCCGCATTCGGATCCCGCTCGATTGTGCTCCCGAATGACAACCTGTTGCCCCCGCCCCTCCTTCCACCCCCCTTGCTGTTGTTGTTCATGTTCATCGTGTTCATGTTCATGCTCCCCTCCATGCTGATCCCTGCGCCGAACGAAGAAGGTGCGAAGTAAATTGAGAGGGTTAGTTTAGTTTAGTTTAGTTTAGTTTAATTTAGTTAATTTAGTAGTGGCTCGTATTCTCGTCATCCAAAAAAGCCCCCCCCCCCCTCCACAACCAAAGTAATTCAACCCCTCAAAAATCTTACACTCACCTGTCATGTTCATGCTCATGCTCCCGCCGAGCATCATGGAATTCATGTTGAGGCCGTGGATGCTGCTGTTCACGGATCCACCACTGGCGTGCACGAACGAGGCGCCCAGTCCTCCGCTCGTGTCGTAGGTCAGTCTGCTCGCTACTCGTCTTCCGCGAAGCACAGGTGTTTCCAAGTTCATATTTATATTGTTGTTGTTGTCGACGACAGGGGTGAGGTTGGGAGTGTTGAACTGGATGTTTGTTTTGCTGTTGTTGCTGTTGTTGTTGTTGTTGTTGTTGTTGTTGTTGGTGGTGGTAGTGTTGCTGTTGCTTTTATTGTTGCTGTTGGGGGCAACTTTTGGAGATCGCCCCTTTTTGTCTAGGTGGTGATTGCCTATCCAAGCCTGGTCGCATTCTCCAAACACTTCAACGGCAGTGAGGCTGCAGCGGTCCGTCTCGAAGCGGCCGGTGGTTTTCTCATTGGAATCCATTGAGGAGGTGACATAGCCGAGGTCGCAGAGCTTCTCAAACGCCACGAATAGGGTAGGGTCTATTTCGAGGCAGAGCTTATAGTACTCTATTGCTTCCTTCTTCCTCGCCGGGGAGCGCTGCAAGAACGTCCCGAGCAGGTAGATCCCGCCTGCCCCCCCCGGAATGAAGTTCCTTTGGCGCGGGGTGGTGGTGCTGGTGTTGGTGCTGCCAACGTTGGAGCTCGTGCCAACAGTTGATCTGAGAATCTTCGAGCGGCACTTGGTGATACCCAGGGACTGAACATCCGTGTTGTGGAGAAGGGCGGTTTCGGCCTCTTGGAGGTAATTGAGCTTTCCGCAGCAGAGGGCAAAGAGGTAAACAGAGCCCTCTGGCATGCCATTGTGAAAAGCTGTGCCCGGAGAATCGCCGGGAACTGGAGTTTTCAACACGCAGTAAGCCTTTTTGAAGTTGCTATTAAGATGATATGAAAGGGCTAGTAGTTGACGGGATTCTTGGGAGGAGAAAGCGGCATGGAAGCGGTGGGCAAGGAATATCGCATTGTCATACAATGCAAAGGTATGATTTTGCGTGATGAGCGAAACGTAGGTTGAGGACAGGAGTTGTGGGGTGGGTGTTGGTGTTGGTGTTGGTGTTGGTGTTGGTGTTGGTGTTGGTGTGGAGACGAACGACATCATTGAATTGGTGGAATTTGTGAGATTATGACTCTTTGTTTGACTATTTGAGTTGAGGTGTTGAGGCTTCAAATATAGAAACCTGGAACTGTGAAACACCATGGGAGCCGGAGCGTCAGTTCCTGACGTAATTGACGAGTCCGCTGCAAAGACTCTCTACGGCTCCAGGTGGAAAAAGGAGTCTTGGGACACACTCCGAGGAGACAGCGAATTTGTCACAAAAGAGCAACTCCTGGCTCTTTCCGCAACAGCAACCTCCAAGGCGCTGGAGGACGACATTCTTCGCGCGCTCGTTGAAGCACGGGCCAACCCCTTGGCGTGCGCCAGGCGCATCCGGGACCGCATGGGCCGCTTCAAGGGGAAGGTCTACCAGGCGCCCGATCAAACCGCTCCCCAAAAGCAAACCAAGGAGGGCGTTTTTGCAGTCGAAGACGCGCTGCAATACCTGGCCACAGCAGATCAACTGCCAGACTTTTCCGCTGATCAGGTATTGGGTCTCCAACTTGCTGCAGCCGACCACGTCGCCGACGTGGGCTCAGTCGGCACGGCATCGCACGACAGCAGCGACGGCTCGCATCCTCATCAGCGGCATGAGCGCTACGGCAGCTGGAGCGGGCTGTCGGGCGAGTGCATATGGTACGGCCGCTGCAGCGGCGGTGGCCGGGTCTCCGGCGAGAGCATCATCGACGATCTCATAATAGACGACGGCGTGGCTAGCAGAGGGCATCGGCATTGCATCTTCGAGGCCCGGTACACTGTCGCTGGGGTGGCCGTCGGGAAGCACGCTGTCTATGGCAACATGGTTGCAATTGAGTTCGCCGCTGCTTACGAGGGGGATGCGGGGAAGGTGGAGGCAAGAAGGCAGAGTGGGCCAAAAATATACAATATTTTCGATCCCGCGCAGAAACAGAAGCAGAAACAGAACACGCAATGGAAGTTGGGAAAGTGCGCTGGCTGCAAGGAGGACATCCGTGGCGGCCAGGTCGTGGAGTTTGGGGGGAAGAAGTACCACGGCGAGTGTTTTGTGTGTTGTGGGTGTGCGATGGCATTGGTTGGCAGAAAGCTTGACAAGAAGGTTGAGAATGAGGAAGTGTTTTGCTCGCCTTGCTGGACGGAGCGGTTTGCGGTAGAATGCGCTGGCGCTGGCTGTGGAAAAAAAATCACGGGGAGCATGTTAACCGTCAAGAGTGGGGGGTGTTCGGCAAATTACTGTGGCAGGGGGTGCGTGCAAGCGAAGAAAAAGAAGATCGCTGGAGGGAGGGGTGTTGGCACAAAGAAACCCACGATGATGGGAGAGGCGAAGAAAACAATAGTTGGCATGACAGATATGTACGGAGGATTAGATTTATAACAGCGTATGGCTTGCCCCACGCCGATGTGGCTAACCGAAAATGGGTTTGGATGCACTGACAAAGGGTCACATCGAGACAAAGCTTCCATCGGCAGGGTTCAAAATTTGATGGATTTATCGTTACTTCCCGAGCAAAGGAGTTTGCAGTCGGGAGAGAACGAGAGGGAAGTGACGAAGTCGGTGTGGCCCTCCAACGTGTCGCTAAGCTGTAGGACTTATTGGAGTTGTCGACGCTTCCAGTAGCCAGCTGCTTGCCGTCGGGAGAGAAGAACACTCTGCCATAAGCCAACTCGTGTGATCCTCAAACACTTGCTTTTGCCATACACAAAATATTAATCAAAAAAGAAAAAACAGGATTTGTAAATGCCTAAATTGGTGTGTGTGCCTCCCTCCCTGATTCTCCTCAAGCTCCGACCATTCTCCGCGGCCTTGCCGTAGAGTCATTTTATTTTTGGCACTCCGCAGTCTCTCAAGAAATCTAATACCACACTTGTGGGTCCGTCTCCAGCTCCAGGCTCCTGGATGCACCGGTTCAGTAGCAGCATGCCCTCATGCAAAACCCGCATTTCTGCCTCACTCGCTGGTGGACTCGATGGCGCCTTGCACGTCTTCTTGTGCTTCTTCCACGCCGATTTCTGGCACTCGGCGGAGCAGAAGTAGCTGGTTTTGCACCGTGCGCACGCTTTCGTCGTGGTGGTCTTGCAGACGTCGCACTGGCGAGTCGGTTTTGGCACCACGTCCTCTACTTTAACCAGCTCGGCCTTGTCGTACTTCATGTGCTTGATGAACGTGCAAGCGGTGTTATAGACGCCGAAGACCTCCTCGTCGACGAACTTTTTGGGGAGGTGTTGTCGGAGGAGGCTGGGGAAGGGGGTGGAGGAGATGTACTTGGGGGTGAGGCGGAGGACGTTTCGGATCTCTTTGCACGCATTATTGTTCACGGAAGCCTGCCGAGGCGTGTAGTCATTGAAACTTTTAGCGACGAGGGAAAGTGGGTTCCGATGGATCATTCGAAGAGCAAGAAACACGAGCGAGTCGTTGTATACCTGGCTGTAGCAGGCAAGCCATCGAAGAAGATCAGAATTGGTGTATTTGAGCACTTCACGCACCAACTCGTCATCGTGCTCATTGAAGAACTTGTGGCAGTCTGCCCACGATCGTGATTGGATCCACGTAACCATCTCATCCTGCCAATAACCCACTGGTGCGTACAAGCGGGTCACCCCCTTACCACCCAACGAACGAGCTTCCTCGGGAGTGATGGAGAGCAAGCCGATGATCTCAGCACAGGCTCCACTCCTACGGGCAATGTCGAGGGGAGTTTCGCCTTTATTGTCTCGTGTGATGAGGGCCTCTGGATTGTACCAAATCGACTCCACGCCCACAAAGGCAAGAGCATGTGTGTGTGTCTGAGCTTTCGCTGCCATCCAATGATGTGGCAGTCGTCCATGCTCATCTCTCTCCTTGTACTTGCTCCTGAGCAAATCTATGTCACGATCTGGGTGAATCATAGCTCCATGTACAGAGGGCCAATCACGCTTCTCGAGCCACTTGTGGTGCTCATTGGAAGGCATAAGGATATGCTCGCGAAAATATCTCAAACGAATGGGGAGAGAGAGATGAGCTAGTGATGGGGAAAGCAGAGAATTGGAATTGGGTTAGAATAGTGTGCTGGGGTGGCTTTTGGGCAGTGATTATTACCTGTTTGGAGCGTGAAAACGAGCGATGATATCCTCAAAACGGGACAATTTTGAATTCAAAATTGCACTTTTACAAATTTATTATTTACCCCCCCTCCCAAATGATCACCTCCTATGAACAATCTCTAATGAGGCTTTCTTTCATATTTCTACTCCCGTTTTTGACCCCTTTCCCATCTCAATCTTTCCTCCACAACCACATCCACACTCACACCCACACCCACACCTTCCGAACTCACCTCCCAATGAGCCTCCTCCACATCCCCCCCCCCCTCCTCTCCCCCCTCCTCCCTCTCACCCCCCCCTCCGGCGCCCAATACTCCCGGAGCCTCCTCCCGCAGCCTTCCTCGCCGACCGGCTCTGGCTCAAGCACCTCCCCCATCTTCGAAACCGTCTCGGTGACCTTCCTCGGCCTCTGGACGTCGTACTTCGTGAGCTTCGTCCTCGGCGCTCCCGTGGCGATTGGGCTGGGGACCTGTGCGGCTTTTTACGGCTTGATTGGACCGAACTTGAAGGCGCTGAGCAAGAACTGGGAGATGAGGCAGGACTTAGACGTTAAGGGGGACGGGAATGGGATGCTTGGGGGTTGGCTTTTTGTGGGGAGGGTTGTTTATTTAGACGAGGACGAGGATGAGAATGAGAATGAGGAGGATGATTACGATGACTATGCCGATGACGATGCCGAGGACGACGAAGGAGACGAAAGGCGGACTAGAATAAGGGTCAAGGACGAGAGCGGCAGGGTGCTGCAGCTGCACTTTGAGGGGTGGAGGCCAGAGTACGTCAGAGTGAAGAGGGGAATGTCTGTCGTTTGCTTGGTTCTTGGAGTACCGAAAAGAACCGTTCCGAAAAAGGGGAGAGGGAGAGCCCCCCCCTCGATGGAGAGGATGGTGAGAAACAGCGAGTTCTTCGTGCCGGCGGCGGACGTGTACGTTGGGGATTACCCGTTTTTGAATCACGAGGTGTTGAGGGAAATTATGGAGGAGAGCGGGATTGAGGAAGAATGTTTGAGGCTTGACGAGGAGGGGGAGTTTTTATGAAGAGAGCGAGAGCTTCAGGAATGCCATTAGCGATGGATTAGATCTTTTAATTAGATTTCTATTGTTTTTCGCAGAACGTAATCTAAAACGCTCGGAGCATGCGCGTTGATCAAAACACTGGGGAATACCAAGTGATGGGGGTGAAAGATGTTCCGTTTCCTCGTTGTCAGTCCTTCGAGAATGGCTCTCGCTGCTCGATCCGCCGGGTCCCAGGAAATTTTGGAGCTCATCTCGTTCATGGCGTACTCCCTAGCGCCCTCCGTGTCTGTTGCTCCGATGCTCGCAATCGTGACGCTGACGTTGTCCTTTCCGAGCATCTTTAACTCTATCCGGAAGGCGTCGAAGAATCCCATTAGAGCGTGCTTGGTGGCGCTGTACACGCTCGTCTTGGGGGTGCCCACAAACCCAGCCAAGCTGCTCACAACGCCAATCCTCCCGCTCGACCTTTCGAGCATGTCTATGCTCTTTGTAGCCAGCCACACGTACGAGAAGAAATTCGTGTGGAACATTGGGAGGAGGAATCCTTGGGAGTCGGCGTGGTCCCCCAGCCAAGTTCCAACACGAGAGTTCGTAATGTGATTGAGGATTAGGGTATCTAGTTTCCCCCCAAACACACCCTCCGCAAACGCGACTGTCTCATCAGCAGCTGTTTCGGTTGATAAATCCTTTGAGAGGATGTGGATGGTTGAAGTGGACGTGGGGTGGCTGAGGAGTGCCTGGCGTTTCACGTCTTGCAGTTTTTGGAGATTCCTCGAGACGAGGAGCACGTTCGCCCCACGCCCAACCAAGTCCAAGACGATTTCCTTCCCTATGCCCTGACTTGCTCCAGTAACGAGGATGTTTTGGTTTTTGAAGGTTGAAGTGATTGAGCTGTTGGACACGTAAGATGAGAAGAGGAGGTAGTAGGTGCAGATGCCAATCATCGGGATCGTGAAGGAGATGATGTGAAGGTTTTTGTTTGTCATGTTCATGTGTTACTTCTCCAGTGTGTAGAAGGCATGAATGAATACACACACATTCGACATTCCTTTCCAGGGTGTGCTTCTGCAAAAAACTCTAAAAAAAAAAAAATAAAAAAAAAAATAAAAAATACCTGCTTTGAATGCATTCTTAACTTATCAAGTGAGCTTTGCCAAGTCATGAGAAGATCCAGCAGCAGAAGATCCAGCAGAAACAAGGTTGAGACAGAGGAATCTATTGAGTCAACCGACAGGCGAAACTCCAAAGTGCTTCGCAGGCGAAGTGTAGCCAATGGAGAAACCAACAACCGTGTTGCGAAACTGGTCTTCGACCCCCCTCCCCCCCCCCTCACATCCACCCCCTCTGGTCTGACTAGCAGCAAGAATGACCTTGCCAAGGAGCTAGCTGAAAACCTCATAGAAAACATCCAAGCTTCGGCCAACATCGATGTGAAAATACTGGCGTGGCTTGATGTCAACGAATT